>JAKSZP010000222.1:0-137794 GCA_022478985.1 Massospora cicadina
AAATTGCACTCAATTACCAGTGGGTAAAATCTTCTCACCTCAGGGGAGAACAGACCCGTGTGGTTATGATTTGATAAATTACATCCAATCACCAGAGGGTAAAATCTTCTCAACTTGGGGAGAACAGACCCATGTGGTAATGGACACCTCAAATTTGGCCGAGGAGTTGGAGCAATCCAACTATCAGTTCTTACCTTACTAAGCTGATTTCAATTATAAAACATATTTTCCCGATGGGTAGGGTTCCACCAAGAATCCGCCAGGGTCTTTTTACCGATGGTACTCATATCCTCATTAACCTTAATATTGTTATAAGATTGGACATGTAATTGGCCGATTGTAGTAGTGGTTTTGTGGGCACTTTTACCTCCAACTTCCTTTTTCGAAAGTTGAGAAGGAGAATGAAGACAATTGGTATGACAATCCAATATTCTTAATTGATTGCTTCCTACATCAACCTCAACCAATGTCTCATCTAGTGTCTCATCTAACACCTCACTCCTCAGGACTATTTAAAATGGACCCAATTTTAACCTGAGTTGGCCCTGCTGATCATTGGGACTATTTCAAGTGGACCCCATTTCAACCCAAGCTAACCCTGCTGATAATCTTTATCTTAGATAGATGTCAGGTGAAACAGTTTTTCTTGCAGCACTAGACAGTTCCATGTCTAGGTTGCAAGTCCTTTTCCCAAATCTTGTGTAAATTAAATTTGCTTCAAAAGTAGCTCCACATCTGAGCAGGGTGAACGCAAATTGAACATGATCCACTTCATGTTCAGGATTCAATGATGTTACTTTCCCTAGTAACTTATTGCAAAGTTGGAAACATCTTCATATGACATCATGTCCTAGTATCTTCTACTCAATTACACACCTGTAGTGAGCACCAATTGTTAAAATTTATATGGTTTATGATTATTCTCAGCCAATAACCCCTATAAATGTATTAACTGCACAGGTTCGGTTGTTGTGCAATTCTGCACGTTGTTTGATAGTGAAATATAATTGTTGATAATAGTATGGAGACTATTACCGTAGTTGAAATGTAGTACTAGAATTTGGCCCAACGCTTGGCTAGTAATTCTTCTCGAAATACTTAAGATGTCCTTAATAGGGATTTGTTCCCTGGTACCGCCTAACTTGATCCACGCTCAAAGCCGTTTACAGTTTCTCTCTGTGACACACATTCTGCAGCAATCCCCAATTCAATTCAGCTTCTCTTCTCTGGATCCTCACTTTGATCCTTGCTCTTTATCCTAAAGAGTCTCCCAATTAGAGCACACAGCAATAATTTCCTTGAGAAAGAATAGAACTTAAAAAGGATTCTGATAAAGTATATAAAGATAATAATATGGTAAAAGTGTTCTTTAAAATGATATTTTGGCTTCCTGACATACATGTATCTCAGTCCACCTGGCCAGTTAATTCCTTATCACCTGTATCAACCCCAGGATGAGTGAAAAAAAGGAGGGTTGAGCCGATCTTTATCTCTTCCTATATTTTTGTAAAGTGGTGTTTTTTATTAACTGAATTCTTATGGGAATTTATAGTGAGGAATTTGACGCCCAACCCTTGGTTGGCACCTCTTCAATGAAATGACAGCCATTTCCATTGATTTACTCATCATTCTTTCATCAGCGATGGTCTTACCCATCCTGGATAGGATTCCATTGTTGGACATCCTCGAGACTTAAAATGGAAAGAGTCAGAAAACGTGTCCCTAACCTTTTTACTTAATCCCAGTGATCCAACCATATTTGGCAAGCGACCTGCTTAAGTAATTGGGCTTGTTACCCATTAAGGCAGGTCACAAACCAACTAATCAAATTGTTAGTTGCAAGCGGCATCACTTGCCTCGCAACTTGATCCTCAAATTCCAAATTTGTTGGTAATGAAACCCAACCAATCCCAATCAGAACACCTGATAGTTATTCAACTATCAGATGCCCCTATTTCATTGGCAACTCTGCCCGATGAGATCTTAAGCATTTGTCTGAATTAAAACCTATTGTATCTGACACAGGCAAATAACCTAAAATCACCCAGACATTATTATCCTGAAATCAGTTTCAACCAATATCCAATATACTTCGCATTAGGGAATTATCCCCTAGTGATCCCTGGTAATCTAATCATCTGGGAATATGGACAATAATCCCAACAGCATGTCAACCTACTTACCTAGGGCGACTCAATACCTCCAAAGTCCCAGGTCATTGCCTACACCTGGGTCCACGTTAACATCCCCTCTGGATACCTGCTGAAAATCTGAGGCCTAGACAACCGATGCGCCAAGGTGGTGCTAACCTGTCCAGAAATTCTAGATCCAGCGTATGCAGGGTCTATATCAGTATTGTTGATTAACCTAACCAACAAATTTAAGGTAGTAGGCCTAAACAGTCCCACCACCTATGTCTGCCTCTTACTAGTGGATGCTATCAATGATGTCTGTAGTTTTGGAGCCTAAGGGATTTTGGGTTGGAACAGCCCCATTGGTGGTCCAGTCAACACCGGTATCAGATATACCTCACTGAAGACTAACAGCGTAAAGTGGTAGAACTTTTGGAGGAATATACAGACCTTTTTTGGCCCCAACATACAACTCTGTGAGAATAAATAGAGTCCTACATCATGTAGAGACTGGAGACGTTCTCCCTTCAAATCCTGACCTTACCAAAAGAGCAAGGCTGAAGAAGCCCTAGTGGTGGTGGAGCTCAGACAACTACTCAACGTTGGACTCCTAATACCTTTGTGCAGCCCTTGGGCCTCTCCTCTCCTTATTGGTTTGGAAGAAGGATGGCAGCCACTGGCTGGCGATGGACTACCAATGGCTCAACTCTATCACCAAGAATGACAGTTATTCTTTGCCCCAAATTAACGAAAACCTCTGACTGCTTGCCAGATCACAGTACTTTTCTGCAATGGACCTTACCAATGGATATTGGCAATTGGATCTCGCCCTGAAGGTCGAGACAAGTGCACACTCATGTCCAACGAGAGACTATTCAAGCCCATGAGGATGCACCAGGGTCTCTATAACGCGCCAGCCACTTTCTAATGCGCCATGGATGGGATCCTTGGGGACTTGAAGCTGTCATGTGTCCTCGTCTACCTAGATGACATTACTGTTTTCTCACAAACTCTTAATGAACATTTCAAGCATCTTAAGAAAGTTTTCAAATAGCTCCAGAAGGCTTCAATAAAGCTTAGCCCTTTAAAATGCTCTTTCTTCCAGTTGGAAAAGGAGTTTCTAGGACCAAAGATTTAAAGGAGGGCATCCAGCCCATACTGGACAAAGTCATTGCCATAGAAAAGATGTCGCACACCCAGAGTTTAAGAAATATATAGGTGTTCCTAGGCATGGTGGGCTATTATTATCAGTTTATCGCTTGGTTTGTCAACCTAGCCAAGCCACTATTTTACCTTCTTCAGAAGAATGTGCAGTTTGAATGGCGGCCTGAACAAGAACAGGCTTTTAATGCGTTAAGGACTGCTCTATATACTTCTTTCATTTTAGTCCACTGCATTTTGGCCAACACTTCTTGATTGTTCATGGATGCGAGCTATGTTGCTGTTGGGGCTATCCTAACCCAGCATGATGAGAATCAGGTTAACCATCCAGTGGCCTAATTTAGAAAGAAACTGAGTAAGGCCAAACAGAACTACAGCGTTACTAAGAGAGGGTGCCTGGCTGTCTTGATAGCCATCAAAGATTTTTGGCCCTATCTTTATGGTACCCAATTTACCATCATCATTGACCATTCCTCAATCTGATGGCTCCTGTTGGGACTTTGGGGGAGGAACTCCAACCTGGCCTGTTATTATCAGGGCCCCTAAGCCCTAGCAAGTTAATAGGCCATTAAGGCCTTAAGTAAAACTAGAATTGGAAAGGAGATTAGAGAAATGGTACTTTATTGAAATGATCCTCGAGGTATTTATAGAACCTCAATGGATTGGGAACGGATGGAATTGGGAGTGGGAATCAATGAATAGATATAAATAATACAATGGAAGTGGGAGCATCATCGGCATAAGTTGCTTTTGCTCCCAAAAGGGGTTAATTGATTGGTTGACATTGGATGGTAATTCACCATGGCCTGATCAATTGTTTGGCATCCTTAGCATTAGTCGCCAGTGCCACATTTATTATTAAATTAATTATCAGGGTCAATTCATGATACTTCAGATTGGGCTTACCCCAAGTTAATGGGGGGCCCAATTCAGCATCCGCATGTAGGCGGGTTGAAACCCCTACTCAGGTCTTCCTCCAATAAAGGGAGAATACTGACAGCTCCAGTAGATGAAGGACTTGGATGACTAATTATCCAGATGGGCCTTATAACTGCAGAGCTATTTTATCTAACCTCCATAATTTATTAGAACATTAAATTAAATGAGAAAGTAAGAGGGGAGGGCGGAATACAGTCAATCAGCCAAAGATAAAGGATTGAGAAATCCGGCGCTAGTTCCCTAGCACCTCCAACCATTGCTGGTCAGAAATTGCCCTTGCTAGCCACAGTTCTAGCGTCGATGTGCTTACAAGCCATTGGATATGGAGATAATTCAATTTTTTGTCACGTAAGATGAGCGATCTGATGGGGAAAGCCAAGCAAGTGGCTTTATAGCACCCAGGAATTGAGTGTGTGATTTTTATAATATGACAGAGCTTCTCAGAAAGAAAGAAAATGATCTTAAGTACCAAATTTTTGTGATGGGGCGCTCATTGTAAAGGCTTTTGGCAATGAGCCAAGTGTACTACCCATCCATAATAATGGTAAAAGAAGACTTGCAGTTGGATTGGGGCTGTTCTCAGGGTCGTCATGAAAAATAGGTCATGCGATGGATGCATCTTCAGCAGCGACTCTACGCCTGAGAGGAGGTATCTCATTGTGGACCAGTACTTTCAGAAAATGGCACATCTATAATAACAGTGGCTAATATCTGCTTCAAGTTTGGCGCAGATGAGGAAGTTCTTGTGCAAGAAAGTCCAGTTCATTATGCTTACCAGATTTAAATGCATGGTGTAGGATCACCAGGTGACCAACTGTTTCACCGTTACCAGTCAGGAATTTAGGACCAAGACTAACTCCTTCGTTTGGTATTTAGTATCATGGCCCTTGTCCGCCCAGTTGTTAAAATTCGTGTTTGAGTTGGTGGGTGGGTTGCACCCAGGTTTTTAGAAGAATATTCCCATATTCAAATGAGGTTAATTTGAAATAAATCTTAATTGCTTTAAAGGAGTGCTTGTGGGCAAATCAATTCCACTCCTCCCAGTTTGTTGCAGAAATTCTTGCAGAATTGCGGTCTTTGACATCCCTATGGATTTGGTCAGCATCACAATCTGATTCTTACAACCAGCCTGTTAGGCGTTGCCAAGAGCACAATCTCCATTAGTATGAGCTGCCTTTCTAAGAGATCATACATGGATGATTCAACATCCATTTGCACAGTGAGCGTGATGAGACCAGCTCCTGAGGGACCTGGGCTCTGGCCAAGTTCATGTTTTATGTGAAGGTTTGCCAGTGCATGTGCATCAGCGTCAACAGAAGAAACTACTTTGCCCAGATCTGCCAAGTGTGGGATGTGAAGTCCAGAAGGCCCATACCCCCTTTGCTCTTTGGCTTGAACAGGGTATCAAGGGCATTTGGCGCTGCTTTCGCCTTGAACTAGAGGAAGGCGCAAAGCATGTTTTTGATTTTCTTCTCTAGGTTTGGGATAATTAACATGTGGGCTACCTACCATAAATTTGAGAAGATGAATACGTTAACAACACATCGATGAATCCCCCCTTCAGGTTGGGACCATCTAGTACTAAAAAATACGTTAATAACCAGAACTTTCTACTTGAGGCTTAATCTCACAACTTTCTGGCAGTCCATATGGCTGACAGACTTGATAATACCTCCTGCTCAGTTTCAATTACTTCCAGACCTTTGTTGTTAAATAGGATACTGAGGTAGTGGATCATATGTGTGTTCTGGATTGGTGTTGTGATGGGTGGTGGGCTGAAATTTGGAACAATGATCCTCATTATGGCAATTTTTTAAGTTAATCTTTGCATTTAAGGCTGACTGAAATAGGCCCAGGAGATACTTGGAGCCCTGAAGGTTAGTTGGAGAACTGATACCCGCAACTTTAATATCAGTGAAGGCTAGCATTTTCAGCGCCCATTGGTTGGGGTTTGCTAAGCCCTGGAGTTTCACGTCCGCTGCAGCCCAGAGAATGTCAGCTGCAAAGTTAAAAAGGATTGGCGACATAAAATCTCTTTGTTGGAGACCCTGAAAAACCAGGATATTGTTGTTAAGGCCATAATACAACATTAAAATCCATGATCAGAAGGATGGGGGAATACCAACCTCCTTCAAAGCCACATGAAGGAAGGACCATGCTACTCAATTGTGGGCTTTCTCCATGTCGAGGAACATGAGATAGCCCTGTTTAAGCACCGAATGTCCTGTAGCACGTTCTGACTGTACCAATACTGTCCCAGATGTTTCAGCCCTTGATAAACCCATGTTGGTTCTTATGAAGCATATGTGGTGCCATTACCATTAGCTGATTTGACAAGATGTGCGTGAGCATCTTATAGTTGGCATTGTATAGGGCAATCAGCCACCAGTTCTGGGGTTGGCGTTGAGGTCCCTTCTTGTACAAGAGTACAATTCAGGACTCCTGGCCTCTCAGGATTTGTCATCCAGTTTGCAGACGGACAGTAGATGAAGAAGGTAATGAGTTCTGGTGCAATGCGTTTATGGAAGGCGTTGTAAACTTCTGAGCACATGTTGTCATGCCTTGGTGATTTCTTCTTTGGCGATTCCTTTAGCACTCATTTGAATTCATCAATTGAGATTTTGGCAGACACTTTATGACATCCTTCAGCAAAAAGGCCCCAAGTTCCAGCTTGGCCAGTTCAATTAGGGATTCTGTTGCAGTTTTTGCCCATCTCATGGTGTCAGAATAGTTTGCCATTGAATTGTTCAATTTCATGCTCAATTAATTCTTGTTCTGCTATCACTTCACCCATCATAGTCTCTACCTTTTTATCTTAGCCTTGGTTCAGATTCCTTAAGGTGCACCAGGCCCTCCTTGGTCATTGTCCCCACTAGGCTCAGATATTGGTAGGTAGCATTGACCCAATGCTCTAAGTCCTGTTTGGACATTAAGGCCCAATATTGCTTGTGAGTTGTTTAGTATCTGCTCCATCATTCTTTGCTGTCCCACGGGATAAATTTTTAGACTATCCAAGAATCCTTCAAATGCTTCATGACGGCAGTTCATTTGTAGTTTTTCTTATTTTTATACTCATAATATCATGTTTTATTTTTTCTTTTTTTTGACCCATATTTCCAGGGGATCTATTTCTGGGTGGCAATCCAGATATGTAACCAGGCGATCAAGTCCAGTCTTAATTGTCTGAAGCCACTCTCTGTCCCTCAGCGTTGCTGGTGCCAGATGCCATTCTTGGTTCTTTTGGGGTTCTTTTAGATCAATTTCCACTTGGACAGTCATATGGTCGCTTTTTGGAATTTATGCTAACTTAGCTGTTGGACGTCAGCGGTATGAGGTCATATGACACCAGTATGTAGTAAAGGCGCGAACCTCTCTACAGTGCCCCAGTAGAGTCATATGAACACCTCATAAGGTTGGCGGGGTTGTTGTCCTCCTTGTCAATCTTAAGGCACATCCCCAATTTGACCAGGTATTCCAGCATTTAATTGGCCTTAAAGTTGTGATTTTTGCACATTGGAAACGTATCCCAAATTGCGTTCATCCAAAATATCAAAGTTCCTGCTATAATCATGGTCGCCTCAATTTGTATTTCTAGTAAGAAGTTCTAAAAAATCGGTTTTTGTTAGGCTTTGGCAGGGCGTATACAGCTACCACATAAAGGCTTCTGCTGGTTTTCTATTTGTAGTGTTTACTACTAGGATCAATCCGGCATGGGTCTCTTTCATGAATACCAGGTCTATGGTATTTTTTAATGTAACAATCGCCACATGATCTGTCCAGAGGTCTTGACAACCTATTTGGCGGAACCATGGGTGATTCGTTGCATTGCAGTTTGAGTCTGGCAACATCTTCTTTTGGCTGCCTGCTTTGGTTTCTAAGATTAAAGTTAAGTCTATAAATTTTTTGTTTTTAAAATGATGTATCTTCTGCCTTCTTGTTTGCATGATCACCATCCTAAATTTTCTGTGTTTGCTATCCTCATTTCCAGCTGCCCATCCCATGGGTATTAGGCTTAGTAATTTTGTCTGGGTGATGGATAGAGTCAAGAACGGATGTGGGGTTGTTGGCGGCTGATGTTGCCAAAGGGTGGTCGTGGGGTAGTTGGCAGCTTACAAAGTTAACTGGTTGGTTGGTAAAAATATAATGTTTTTACGGTCATTTTTGCACTGAAAATTCTGTTTCCATTCCCATTTCTTATTGGTAGAAAATGGAGATGGATTAGCACCAATTATGGGGTCTCCTTCATCCCATCTGGCGGTATGGAGTTTGGAACCTCACCTGGGGATCAATTCTGGCCCTGTTGTTAGATTTATTGGCGGGATAAGTGTTTTTCTTTAAGGTTCAATCAGCTGAATTTTCTAAATTTGTCAATTTTGTGGGTGGTTTAGTAGCATTGTTTAGTTTATGTGCCAAAGATTTCCATTAATGTTTTTTGTTTGATTTTGGCTTGTCGAGCTTGGAGGTAAATTTATTTAAATCTTGCACTGAGCGTCCCTTATTGGGAGATTTTTTGGGGCCTGCCTTCTGCCATCATTCATCCTGTTGGGGATTCAACTATGATGACCAAAGTTACTCAAGATCAATATTTGATATCTCAGTCTAATGTGATTGTAAGATCTACATCAGAGATATCTGATTCTAGAATAGACCAACGTTCAACCCTTTGTAGTTATTAACCTTCTCTGAAGGATGATGCTAAGTTATCTGATGAGGCAGAAAATCATATAAGAAAATCAGTCTCATCAAATAAGAATCTTATCAAATTTAGCCATCACAAGTAAGGTATTAATAATCAGCAATATTGGTCATCTAATAGGAAAAATCTTACCTCAGGTGCATCCTGAAAATCCTCACGCATAACTACTTAATCAACCCCTATAAATGTCCCTCATTTTTAACTAATAAAGCACCACGATTTTTGTCTTGTGTAGCCTAATTTTGGTCTCTTTTCATACAGGATTCTGTATATTCAATTGGATTTTCCATCGCAACAGAACTAATAACTTAATTGCACTTAAGTCTATCTTCACTAGAGCCACAGAACTAATAAATTTTGTAGCCTTCATAGCACCTGTTTATCATAATTTCCCACGAAATTCCAATACTGGTGCTCCCTGCAAGGTCTGCTTCCAAGGCTACCTGGTGAAAACATACTTTCACAACGATGAATTCATATAGCAAAGCAAGTTCCTCTTCTGAGGAATCTATGAGTATCACCCAATGGGTACACTCCAACAGGCAAGAGATGCCTTCCACTAATACAAATAATCTACAATTTCAAGCTTCTATGGACTTGGCCATCGAGGGCCCTGACCAAAATAAATATCATATTCAAGCTGCTAATGTAGAATAAACAGTCAAAGGCTTGAAAAGGGGGGCTATCCAGTCTGGTGCTCGTCTTATTTGAGACTGAGCATCTAAAGTTGCTGAAAATATGATAAACTTATACAACTGAGCAAAGTTACAGCCTACCGAAGTTGGTTTGGGTAGAACTGAGCAGTAACTCCAGCATTATATACATCCCGCTATTCACCATGTACTCCAGATTTTGGCGTTGCATCAACTCGAAATCCAGCGCCAGTTGACTCTGGTGCAAAAATTTCATTCTCAGTTATCCTCGTTTTATGAAATGACTTCAAACTTTGGATGGGATAGATTGGGAAGCCATCCTCAATAATAGAAGAGAAATCAACAATATACATAATTATTAAGTGAGAATTGATAATGAAGTTGTGGGATACATCGGCCAAGAAGTATCTCAGCAAGTTAGCAATGCTACTAACCCTATTCACCACCGTATCACCTCTCTTGAGGATGAGATTATAAGACAACTTAAACAATTGCAGGTCAAACATGAGAAGCGCTTTAGTGAGCTTGACGGGCTTGTCCAACATCTTGTCTGAATATTGATTACTATCAGAGAAGGTGGACCTGGCCCTGTTGGCCCTCCTGGACCCCCAGGACCATCTAGTTCCCCTTCAGTAACTCTGGGACCTCCTGGCAAACGTGGTCCTCCTGGTCTGGTGGCTCAACATGCCCACTAGGGCCAGCAGGTCGAGATGGGTTGCAAGGACCCCTGGGACCTCCTGGTCCCCCTGGCTCCTCACTTCCAATGCCCGATTCTGAACCTTTGATTCTACTAGTATTAAAAAACAGGCATTAGAAACCCAAATATGAGCCATAGATCAAGGGTGTTTCTTATCATTGGAAGGCCTCCTGACTGACCCCAATTACTCTGTAATCAACTTATTGAATGGCATGGATAATGCGCATTGTATATGCGATGCTAACCAAACTACGCAAGAATCCCAGTTTGCAAGGCTAAATGCTTCCATTGAACGGTTATCTGCTAGATGCAGAGTACTTGAAAACAAGCAGGAAGAGATGATCACTGCAATTTCAACTTAAATCAACAACCTGCAAATGATTATCTTGCTCAATGGGTTCATAATTTACAGGAGGACCTCAATCTTCTAAGGCAACAAGTTGATCGAATTCCCACTCAAGCTCCTATCCCAGAATCTGAACCCTCTGAAGCTGATCCAGTCATGGTATATGGTGTACATGTTTTGAGTAACTAACCCACTACCTTCAAACCTTCTTTTAAGGATAAGTTTGAGCTGGGTGAAGGTGCATCCATTCGTTTCTCTTTGTCTAAGAGCGTGCAATGGAGGGGAAACTGATCAACAGAAAGTCCAGCATATTACCTCTTGTCTAAGCCAGTTTGCGCAAGAAATCATGGTTCCTCACCTGAAGGTTTGCAATACATGGGCTCAAGTGAAGACCGCCCTTATTACGGAATTTGGGAGTGATCAAATCTTTTCTAACCAAAAACAAGCCTTTATGATATTCTAATCTATCGAGGAGAGTCTATCCAAGATTTCGCTAAAAGATTCTACCATGAGGCCCATACTCTTGCCACTTGCAACTGGATTACCGTAGATGATGCCATATCAGATGTAATGAGTGCATTCGCTTCTCATACTCAGTTACTACTATATTTGAAATCACTTTAACGAAATTTCAGAACCATTATTGACATCAAAGAAGCGCTCATGGAGATTCCTAATGGTGTGGTACACCTGACCTCCGCTAATAACCCTAATTCTTATATCCAAGCGATGCCACCTAGACCTAAACCTAAACAGAAGAAGGAGCCGTGCACTTATTGTGGTCTTGTGGGTCATGTGGTATCTCAATGTTGAAAAAGCAAGTGGAGGAATCGAAAAAGAGGATTCATCATAGGGTATGAGCTCCCTGTGCTGACCTACCTTCTGTGCCTCCATCAAAATCTTTTAACTCTTCTACAGATTGTTATGTGATACCACTCCTGGTGAGATTAATGTCCCTGATGAATTAGCCGACAAAGATACCATTTCTGCTTACGCTTCTGTTTATTCTTCTTCTACTTCAATTTAATAGATTAATTCCTTGGTGTTTTGAATCCCAAACTTTGTCACTTATGTGACCCAGGTGGAAGTCATAGTGCATAAGGTGAAAGTTTTGGCTATTATTGATACAGGATCGCCATCAATGTAATATCGTCCAGGCTTATGGAAAGAATCAATTTGGAGCCAGACTTAAACCATTCCTAAGACTACAGAACTGCTGGTCCTTCCTACACTAAATCTATAAGAGCTTAACTCTCTTCCAATGCGCTTTGGTAAGTTGGTTGTGTTAGCCCCTGCAGTAGTGTTGGATATCAACTGCTATGACTTGCTCTTGAGAACCAAAATTTTCATTATTTTGATGCAATAATCAGCCTTAAGGACAATTACCTTTCTTTAAATGGTATAAAGTACCTTTAATTTTACAAGATGTTACCAACAGCAAAGGCAAACCAAAACGACGTGTTTGCTTATTGAAATACCCCACTTCTATCTTTCACCTTGCATACCAAATCTTGGGACCAAGAACTATACTTCCATTTCTGTCAGCTTGTGCCTCTGATGGAATGCCTTTATATTCTAACTCTCCAATTACCATTTCCCCAAAAGCTCAAGTCATCATTGATACGGGAGTTCAAGTATTTGTACCCACTGATCATGTATTAGAGATCTCCAGTAATCAAAATCCCTCTCATTTAGAGGCTTTACTCTGCCCTGGTATCCTTGATCCTGCCTATGATAGGACTGTTTTAGTTCTACTAGCTAATCTCACTTCTTGACTTATGCAATTGAATCGCAATAACCTCACCGACTATTTGAGGCCTACTCCTGTGAGTGAAATCGTATCCCTGTTGGGATGTGGAGACTTATGTGAATTTGGGCTAGAATATCCCCCTATTGTTGCTAGAATTGACGTCAAATTTGGGGATTCACTCACTCCAGAACAACAGCATGAAGCTGAGGCTCTGATTGAAGAGTATGCGGATATTTGCCTAAAGTTCTGGAGATTTTGGACTAATGAAAGATGTGTAGCATCAGGTGAAAACTGGTGATACTCCCCCTATTTGAGCTCAACCATATTGCAAATCTAAAGTCAAGGAGGCTCAGGTCTCAGTGGAATTGAAACAACTCCTTGATGAGGGGCTGTTAACGCCTTCTAAGAGTCCATGGCTTTTCCTTTACTACTCATTAGGAAAAAAGATTGGGGCCATAGAGTGGTTATGGACTATCATTGGCTCAAGGTTGTTACCCAAAAGGATTCTTATCCTCTACCTTGCATTGATGATTCATTGAGATTATTGTCTGGGTCACAATACTTCTCGGCTATGGAACTTGTGAGTGGTTATTGGCAAATTGACCTGGCTCTGGAAGATTATCAAAAATGTGCTTTAATCTCTAGTGAGGGGTTATTTGAGCCCACTCATATGCCTCAGGGGCTTTGTAATGACCCTGCTACTTTACAACGAGCCATTGATGGCTTGTTTGAGGATTTGAAAATTTCTTGTGTTTTGGTATATTTAGACGATGTTACTGTGTTTTTTCGCACTTTTAACGAGAATTTGGAACATTTAAAGGAAGTTTTTTTGTCAGACGCGTCATGCTTCGCTTAAAATAAACCATCCAAGTGTGACTTTTTCAAGAATGAGATGGAATTCTTAGGTCATAAAGTTAATCGTGAGGGGATTTTACCCCTATCTAATAAGATACAAGATATTTCAGACATGCCTGTTAATAAAAGCTTACACGATATTCAATTGTTTTTAGGAATGGTTGGTTATTACTAAAAATTCATCCCTCATTTTGCGGAGATTGCAGAGCCTTTAATTTTACCTTTTTCACAAGAAAGTCCCTTTTGTATGGGAAGAATCGCAGCAGCAAGCCTTTAATCTGTTGCGCCAAGCCTTAGTGAGTGCACCAATCTTAGCCCATCCTGATTTTTCCAAACCTTTTATACTATTTACCAATGCCAGTGATATTGCTATTTTAAGCCATTTTGGCTCAACATGATACCAACCTGGTTGATCACCCCATTGCATATTATAGTAAAACCCTTTCTAAGGCTGAACACAATTATAGTGTTACCAAGAGAGAATGCCTTGCAGTTTTGTCTACCATCAAGCATTTACGCCCTTACCTATATGGAAAGCATTTCGCTATCGTCATGTATCACGCTTCCCTGAAGTAAGCAACAAATGAAAAAACCTGATGAGCTCTTAGCTAGATGGGCTTTAGAGTTCCAGAATTATGACTTTACTATTCAACATCGCACTGGAGCTATTCATCAAAACGCTGATGGACTTTCTTAATTACCTATCCTAACGTTATTTTCTGCTGAGGAGGATCGCATCTATGACTTTATTGGTAGAACTGAGCTCTGGTGCCTGGAATCTAAGGATGTTATATTAAAGTTATAATCCTTAACTAAAGATACTCAGGTTAAAGAAGGTTCATTATACAAAAAGTTGGGATCTAAGTGGTTGCCCTTTATTTGGCCCTCTGCGAGGACTGATACTATTATGGAGGCCCACCAAACTGCAGGGCATGGAGATGTTGCTAAAACCCTTCAATGGTTAAAAAATCTTTGGTACTGTGATAACATGCTGGAATCTGTACACGATGTGTTGGAGTATTGTCTTACATGCCAACAACAACGTGGTGGAAATACAATGTTCCAACACAAAATTGTGGGACCTTCCAAACCTTTCTCTACTATGAGTATCAATGTGGTGGGCCCTCTCCCTACTGCCACTTATGGACATCGATATATTCTGTTAGCTATTGACCATTTTACTAAATAGATTGAAGCCATCTCAGTTTCCACAATCACTGCTAAGGCTACGGCATCCTTTCTTTTTAAGCAAGTTTCACCAGGAATGTCAGCCCTAAAGTCCTGTTATTGGATAATGAGACCAACTTCATTTCTCAGGTGGTATCTGAGATTACTAAATTAATGGGTATCTATCAGTCATTTACATCTCCATATAATTTTCTACTAATGGTGCAGTCAAACGAGCAAATGGTACCCTTGTAGCCATTCTTTGAAAGATGGCTTCCAATGACCCTTGTAGATGGAATCTCTATTTGCCTAGTGCGATGTTAGCCTAGATAATTAGCTACCATTATATAATTGGAATGTCTCCCTTTAAAGCTTTATATGGTCGGGATCCTATCCTCCCCTCAAGTGTACAACTTATACTTGAGGAAGCTACCTCGCAAACTACTGATTTAGCTATGAGGAGACTAGCTAATGAAATCATTTGAGTCAAGCTATAGCTTCAAGTTCCCTTGGTACTACCACCTTAAAGGAGGGAATAAGAACCAATGCTAGTAGACCTACACTACCAGAATATTAAATCGGGGATCTTGTACTCTTCTATCACCATAGGCTGGGAGGAAGGATTTACAAAATTGACACCTTATGGGCTGGTCCATACCATATTATTTATCATCAGGGTATTAAATACTCCATTGCAGCTGTTGATACTGGTACTTTTATCATTAGAGTGCATAGTAGATTTCTTTGTATGTATGTGACCCCTAGACAAGATCTTGAGGGGGGCATTGTTGGGGATTCAACTACAATGACAAAGGTTATTCAAGATTAAGATTTAATATCTTGGTCTAATGAGATTGTAAAATCTATGTCAGAGATATCCAATTCTAGGATAGACCAATGATCAACCCTTCATATTTATATCTTATCAAATCTGGCCATCACAAGTATGGTATTAAAAATCAGCAATATCAGTCATCTAATAGGAAAGATCTTACCTCAGGTGCATCCCAAAAATCCTCACGCATAACTAATAAATCTCTAAAAATATCCCTCATTTCTAATTAATAAAGTACATGATTTTTGTCTCGTGTAACTAATTTTGGTCTCTTTTTCATACAGGATTCTGTATTTTCAATTGAAATCAACTATAGCATGGCAACTAATAACTTTGTTGCAATTGTGTCAATCTTTGCTAGAGCCATGGAACTAATAATTTTGTAGCCTTCATAGCACCTGCTTATCATAATTTCTCATGAAATTACAATACCTCCTCATGAATCATCTATTCTACCTGGGATGGGGGTGTGTGACAGGTCAGACCTGTTCCCTCTCCTTCTTATAGGCCTTGGGGTTGGGATTCATGAAGGGCTTGTCATCCACATTGGGTTTCTTGGCAGCTTCTCACTCCAATGCTTACCTATGGCCAATGTCCCATATCTGCTGTTGGATCTTCATATCCACGACTTATAAGGTTGCATGGTAAGTACTCCTTGGCCTTGGGTCTGAGGAAGGTTTTTGTCCCAAATTTGGTGACCCTGCTGATTGAGACATAGTCATAATTGCGGGGGTTTTCCTTTTCTATGGTGGCACTGGGCCATCATGTGGCCGAACTGGTAGCAGAACTGGCACACCTGCTTTGCGTCCTCCTGCTCCATATATATGACTATACTAGTCTGAGAAGGTGGATGAATTGGGGTAGGGCAATATTGTTTGGTTTTATCCATGCTGACATTTTTTAGAGCGCTTTGACAGTTTGAAGGCAAAGGAACTTTGCAATATTTTTGCCGCTGGCTTGCTAAAACTCCTGTACTTCTCCGTAGTACAATAATCCAGTCCAGATTGCTTTGTGCACCTGCTCCCTCTCACGATCTGGTGGCAAGTTCTGGAACGTTACCCATTGGGTGGTCTGGTTCACATATTGTGTCAGTTCCGTTCTTTGATAATATCCTTTGTATTTAATCCCAATTTCAAAGGTCTTTTTACAATCAAGTTTTCCCGGGATTGTAATGTTAATATATCTGCATTTGGGGACCCAATGGTGGTCAAAGTCCTCCCTGTTAACACCTCGTCGAGCTCTTGTTATATCAGCATATTCAGGTTGGACCACTCCTCCTCCACCAGATGCAAGTGGATTTGGATGGCTCCCTCAGGTACAATTTTGCGCCTGGCTGTCTGTGAAGCCAACGCTGATTAAAGTTGGATGTATTCAATGTGGATGCCCACACCCTTCCACATAATTTTGTTGGCTTGGGCTGCTGTGGTGCTATATGACTTGGATTTCTGACTGGGTTTAGGTACCTTGAAAGGGTCTTCCCTTTCATTATCCAACTGAGCGATTCATTGAGGCTGAAACCCTGGTTTAGGAACACCTCAACCTGGAATATGTTAATTCATTGATGGTTTTTTATGGCCATTTATGTAACAATTGACAATTGTTCCTGAATCTCATAAGTTGGGAATTATGGGATTTGTGTATGTTGATAGTTGCAATTCCATTATTCTGAGTAGGATTTTCTTATTCAGGTCAATAGCGGATTAATTTAGATAAATCATTTTATTGGTTGTCATTCTGAGGTTCCCCCATTTACTACTGAGTTGCCTGGATGCCACCAATTCTGGAGGCTTTTGCACCCCTTATGACACACAATTCATTTAGCCTTTTTTGTAGTATTTCAAAGTGAGGTCAGCCCAATGGCTTCACTTTGGAATTCTATTCCAACTTCAAATCAACTTTCAATAAAGCTGCTGTTTGCTGAACTTGTTTTAATTTAAATGATTTATTTAAATCAAGTTTGGGGGGAGAAGATGGTGGTGCATTAGGAGAAAAGGAAGGGGTGGATGCGCCGAGATCCTTTTGGAGTGGCCCTGCCCTGGCTAGTGGGAGCCAGTTTGGCTGAGGTGACAGAGGCCGGTTGACCACACCTTGGCCCGTTGACCCTGAGGCGTTAGAGGTCATGGGGAGGCACCTCCGCCCGAAATCCTGAGGTGACAGAGGCCGGTGCACTGAACCTTGGCCAGGTGTGCCCAGCAAGGTCATCCATTTGGACAGGAAAATTTGGAGTTGGTACAGCCACATATGGGGGGAGTGGTGTATGGCTGATGCGGGCTGGCCTTGGGAGCCCCATTTGTGACATTACATAAAGTCACCTTAACTTGGTGGGCTGTGGTACCAGTCAGCCCGCAAGATGGCCGCGGTCAATGTCCCAAGCATCGGCGTGTGCCATCAGTCCCTTTTGTTGGTTTGTAGGGCCTTCCAACGAAGGGGATGGGGAGCTTGGGGGTGGGCCAGACAGCTAACGGTTTATGGCCTCTTGTGGCCACCAGGAGACCTCCAGCAAACCCATTGATTTGATCTGGGGTTAGGATTTTGGTCAAACCTCCAAGCTGCTCGCAAAAAAGGTCCCCTGTCAAAAAAGTCATTAGTTGCTGCACGCCTGCCTTGCCGGTTAAGGTCCAAATCCACCAGTATTTCCATTTTAGTAAATGGTAGTGTAACAATCGACAATTGTACCTGAATCTCATAAGTTGGAAATAATGGGATTCATGTATGTTAATGGTTGCAATTCCGTTATTATGAGTAGGATTTTCCTATTTGGGTCAATAGTGGAATAATTTAGTAAATCATTCTATTAATTGTCATTATGAGGTTCCCCCATTTTTCCGCCAAGTTGCCTGGATGCCACCAATTCTGTAGGCTTTTGCGCCCTTTATAACACACAATTCATATAGCCTTTTTTGGAAGTATTTCAAAGCAAGGTAAACCCGATGGTCCTCACTTTGAGTTCTATTCCAACTTTGAGTCCAATTTCAATAAAGGCCACTGTTTGCTGAACTTGTTTATATTTAACTTTATTTATTTTAAAGCAAGTTTGGGGGGAAGAAGATGGCGGTGCATTAGGAGGAAAGGAGGGGGTGGATGCACTGAGATCTTTTTGGAGTGGCCCTTCCCTGGCTAGTGGGGAGCCAGAGTGGCCCAAGGCAAGAGAGGCATGTTGGCTGCACCTCGGCCTGTTGACCCCAAGGCATTATAGGTCATGGGGAGGCACCTCCACATGAAGGCCTGAGGCAACAGAGGCTGGTGCACCGCACCTTGGCCCAGTGTGCCCAGCAAGGTCTTCCATTTGGACAGGACCATTCGGAGTTGGTACAGCCACATATGGGGGGATTGGTGTAGGGCTGGTGGTGGGCTGGGCCTTGGGAGCCCCATCCGTGACAATTTGAGTTCTGATTTCTAAGTTTTGTCATTTGAGGGCATTGGTAAGCAAGAATTCCAGATGGTACCAGAGGAGGGTGGTTTCTGGTCTTCACGCTGGGTGAGGATACTTCTGGAGAGCTTCTAGCATATTTAAGCTACATTAACACCAGTCCCTAACTGCGATGCTGTTCCACTTTCCCCATTGATAAAAATCCGTGCCATTGTAGATGGTACCCCCACTTTGCACCATTAGAATGCCTCTGTGGGGGTGAATCCTTTGGCGGCATATGAGGCGGCTACCAATGGTTTTCAGGAAGGATTGTTTCCAGTATCAAATGGGTTTTATCTGAATACCTAATTTGAGCCATTTGTGGCCTAGATCAGGAGTCTTGACTCCTTTCATTGCCGCTTCTGCCTGCGTTGTAATTTCATGCTCCATCCATGGTTAAAATAACTTTATATTGAATCCTGTGGCGTCCCAGTCAGCCGCCTCAGTGAGTGTGGCTACATCTCGCCAGAGTTTTTTTGCAATGGGGAATGCTCGTCTATGGAGGGTCTCATATATCATTTTTGTCACTTCAGGCAAGTTCACTCATAAACGTCATCAATATTGGCTCCCACGCGGAATCAATACTTCATTTTCAGCGGGGTAAATCCAATGGCTGACCAGTTAATAGACTCCTCCAGCGACCAATCCCAGAAGGGCCCCACTCTACCTCCTTCTCCTACTCATCCATCCCGCCTTTATCAATTCAGATGCAGTCAATGGCGGAATATGGGTATATGACTAGTGTAGGGCTTTGGTAGCCTTGAAACAGACTGCAATCCTCAACAGGGCCTCCTCTGGGTAGATGTGGTGCTTTACTATTCCAGTGCAATATCGACTCAGATGGTATGGCAAGCCTATTTGAGGGCAATTGAAACATTTTGGAATTGTTTTGTGATGCTGGTTAGATCCGTTGGGCGGTCTGAGCACCCAAAAGCCTGGGATAATTTAGCTGGAATTTCAGCTTTGTTGTATTCCATTGCATTAAGGAGGTTAATGCTGAATGCCATCCATGCTTTAGCATCTGCCAGCTTTAGGTCTTCCCAGAAAGCCGCCTCAATTGTTTGGTGTTTGAGCGGGACTATCATCCATTTAATTCATCTTAAGTCTGATCCTCAATGAAATTTATAAAAGTGTCATGTGAAGCGATATCTGTTTATTGAGCTAGTGCTTGGCGGCCTCTGCGGAGAATTTATGGTCTTGCCAGATGGCTGCGATGGCAGGAATTATATTTTTTGAGATCCATTGTGTTGCTGTGAAGTATGGGAATTACAATGTCTCCCATTGCTTGATGTTGCATGAGGACATGCTACAATGCGCTAGCATGTATTGAATGGGTGTATTTTTGACAGGAGCTCTTAACAATGGTTTTATTGCAGTCAGGGCAGTGGATCCTTCTGGTTGAACCTTTAATTTTTTGGTTGAGGTTTCCCAGGCGTCCAATTCGCTAGATTCAGTTCCGGACACTCCTCCATCACTATCAGGAATGATCTAAATGGTTCGCCTAGACATTTGGATCAATTTTGTGTGGTATTTACCACCCCTTCCAACTGAAATTTGTTGGGATGGTCCCCGACATTTTGGTTGGGTGGTCAAGTTATATATTGTCTTGGTTTTCCCTGACCTGGCTGATAACTTTTTGGGGTATTGTCCTGACAATTTGGGCGCCCAATTTTTGCAATTTGAGTCAATTTGGACTCTGATCTCATTGGAACTTTGTCAGGATTTCTTGCCAAATTTTTATGAGGGTCCTTGGTCCCGCATTCAGGTTGAGGGTCAGTGGGGAATATTCCTGACACTGCTGTTCCTGGTATCACTGCGTCCCCCCAGAGCTATCTTCAGTAAATATTATGGGCTTTCTAAGGATAGCAGGCGTTGGTGGTCTTGTCTCAGGGTCCTCCTTATGTCCCTGACAATTGTTATTTGGGTTTGCATGTGCAGGATCGGTTTTTGTCTCATTCTTTTTATTTAACCGAGGCAAGCTGACCAGGGGACAGGCATTACCAAAAGAAAGAAAGAAACGACATGAAACCTGAACAGGGTCAACTCCATCGAGATAAAAGTTTTTCCGCCTTTGGATTGGGACTCAAATTTTTCTGGTTACGTCATGGGTAATGTTTTCATGTTATTAGACCTACTAACTGCCAATAGCTTCCTTTGGCTGACACTCTGATCAATGTGCCAAGGGCAGGAATCAAACCCGCAACCTTCAGGTTGGTAGCCATATGCCCTTACTGACTCGCCTTCCACCCCCTGTTTTTTGTCTCATTCTGATGAGTTTGGGTACCTTCTTCATTAGCCACAGGGGGGTCAGCACATGAAGGATTTATGGTGGAAACTGATCCTGTGGATTCAGTTGTCTTTTCTGCAATTTTTACTGGTTTTTTTGGTTTACTCAAGCGTTTCTTAATTGCATGAGTTGGTGCCAAGTGAATTTGAGCCAAATGGATGTCATTACTGATTTTTCCTTTGTTAAATTGTCAGAAAGTCATCCAGCAGGTGTTAGCCTCCATCTCAGCTTACTTTTATATTAAGGAGCGTATAGGGCGTTAGTAAGCCGTACGTTTCTTTGTGCTTGGCTCAGACAGAGGAGGGTCCTACTTGCACTAGGGTAGGTGAGCATGAGACACTGTTATATAGATGCAATAGCTCACAAGCAGGTTGGTATATACTCTCAGCTCTAGTTCAGGTCACCTTTGATTGGAAAAAGTGGTGTTTAGGAGAGAGAATATGTCTGCAGATCTATGATTCTACCATCGTTCAATGTATGGGAGCAATCTACCAAAATTCTGATTGCCTCTTTAGGATGCTGGTGCTATCAGTTTGACCCCAAGGAGGAATGACTGTACAAACTGATTGGTTGACCTGAACGTTGGGAGTTAGAAACTTCTGAGGTCCAAGATGAGCTCCAAAAGATGACTTCAGACGCTCAAATCAAGAAAGGGCTGCCATACAAGAGGGTCAAATAAGAAATGGCTCCTTTATGTCCACCATTCTTCCCAAACAGGCGTTATCCTAGAGGTCCATAATACTGTGGGACACAGGGCAGTTTTTAAGACTCACAAATGCTTGAAGTCACGATGTTACTGGGTCAAATGGTGAGACCATCCAAGATGTCTTGAATGAATGTATGACTTGCTGATCCCAAGACTTAGCCAATCTTTGATTTAAACATCTGGTTGACATCCCGACAGGACCCTTCAGTGTCATTAGCATTGATGTGATATGCCCTCTTCCCACTGGATTACATGGCCTTTGTAAAATTATTCTCCTAGCCGTGGACAACTTGACCAAATGGGTCAAAACGATTTTAACCCTCTGCTACTGCAAAAGCCATGGATGTCTTCCTTATTAACACGTTTTCACCAAGCATGGATGCTCACAAATTTTAGTTTTGGACAATGGGTTAAATTTCACCTTGTAGGTAGTCAAAGAATTTACTTTGCTTTTAGGCACTAACCAAGGTTTCGCCGCCCCTTACAACTAAAAACCAATGGGGCAGTGAAACGCGCTAATGACATCCTTGTATCTATTTTATGTAAGGTTTCCGCTTCTGACTCTGTCTTCTAGAATCATTATCTACCCAGTGTGTTTTTGCCTACTGAATAATCTACCACCGAGTCATTACAGTTTCCACATTTGAAGCTCATTATGGACGAGCTCCTCAGCTCCCAAATAGTTTACAGCTTGATCTTGAAACCTCCACTCCTAAGAACTCCAATCTAACTATGAAGGCTGTTGAAGATTTGGGCCTCACCTGATGGCTGGTTCGTTTTTTGGTGGAAACTGCAGCTTTGAGCATCTATTGTGTGAGGAAAATAGACAGGATGGTGCTTTGAATTTATGATATAGCTTTTGGTAATACTTCAATTGTATACCCAGTCGTTTCACTTGGATGATGGCCCGCTGCCCTGATCCTACTGATCCCAAGTGAAAATCGACTTTAATATAAAATAAAGTGATAATGCAAAAAGATTATAAGATAAATTTGAAACACAATCCACAAGTTAAAGGGTATTTTATTAGTGTAAATGCAAAGTTATTTATAGGGTTCAATGTTAACCACATCTTACTCATGACGCCTTACTTTCAGTGACCCTTGGCCACATAAAAAGTTTTTAATGATGTCTACAAATACTTCAACTCAGGGCATCATGCTCATCCTCAGAGTTGGATTAAACACCATCATCATCCTTGAAATGGCGTTTTGTCATACCTTCAAAATAGCTGAACTGATTCACTTTCACATGCAATTGGCAGCACATACCAAGGTGATTCATATCACTAATTAGTAATTAATTCGATTGAAAACTTGACCAACATTAAAAAATAATTTTGACATAGACCAACAAAGCCCACGTGCCTGAGTCATTAAATAAAAACTTAAATTTAAGTTTGACTTAACCAACAAAGCCTTCGAGCCCGTGTCATCATAGTTGAATATAATTAAGTGAAATTACTAGGCCACAAATTCAAGTTCAGATATACTTAGGATTTCTTTAGTTTATAATAAATGACGATTTAGATCCAGTCAACCATTCAACAAGGGCCTTAGCTGATAAAATTGCTCAGCTTCATGGCCTAGCCACATAAGACATTGTCACCATCAAAAGGGAGACATCCCAATTTATTGTCAACTGATCCTCCTTATCTGTTATTCAATGAGATGACCTCTTTCTCTTTTATCACCATCAAACTGGAGGTTGGCAGAATAATATTGACATACTTTGGTGCAGACTTTATAAGGTCATTCACAAGGTAGGCCTCAATTACTCCATTGCCAACTTCAACCAGGGGACAATGTGAATCAAGTTCATTGCCAGTTCCTCCAACCTTATACCCCCCTCCATCGGGATCTTGAGGGGACGTTTTTGGGATTTTTGATAATGAGAAAGCTGAAACTTTCTGCTCTGGAATTGAGCCTTGATTGATTGACTCTCAAATCAATAAGAATGGAACCCTATCCTAAAGGCACTGAAACTAGATTGATCAGGAAGCATCAGCATATGAGAAATGATGGAATCATCTTCAGGAATACTGTCCCTGCTTTCCAAATCATGAGAGGCGCTGCCCTCACCGCTGAAGTCATGAAGATAATGCAGTATAATGAAGGTTCCATCCAGGTGGTTGATCTAGAAGGCAGTAAAAGATTTGATCTCAGGGGCCATGAAGGTCCTTGACACCATGACCCCACATGCTTATAAATATTGACACTTTCTAACACAACAAAGTAGTATATATTCCCTCCATCTTTTCAATTTTTTGACCTCTATGCTAATTTTCAGCTCTGAGCCCATCCTTGGACTTCAACAACAGTCCAGAGAACTGTTATGCTAAGAGTGGAATTTTTACACTTTTCTTTCCCATAACAATTACTTTAATTACTATGATTTGATTTGAACAGCAATTTTTGATAATCACACAGGAGAGTTTGGCGATTTTAATAATAAATCTAATACAACCTGGGCGAGCGTCGCATCAAGAGGTGCAAAAAACGGTGCACCCAAGGGCAAAAAACGCCCTGGAGGGGGACCAGGAACCCAAGCCGCCAAGAAACCACAAACTCAGACACCATCCGGGTTTATGGTATCTACTATAAAACAAGATCAATACATGTATATCCAATATAATCAACCCCTTTCAAAGGTGGAGCACGGGCTCTGACTCTTCCTTTGGGATGAGTCCCCAACCCTGTGGGAAAAACATGCGAGGCACAGCCCTCCCTTTTCCTCCACGCGGTATATGTCACCACCAACAACATGGGCTGCGGCTGGATTGATATTGGTTTTGAAACAGCCAAAGAAGCGGATGCTGCAGCTAAAGTCTGCGTTGAAAATGCCCTTACTGAGGGCAAAAGAATAGTGCGCACCACGTGCACCAGATGGAACGAAGCGAAAACTTTGTTCATTTCCTGTAATTTCGCTCCCTACCAACCTTCCTCATAAGATAATCGAGGAGGAGCTCCGCAAAGGGCTTGTAACCTATGGAGAAATTATGCAACTCGAATTACAACGATTTTTTCTGATGCCAACCCTGTGCACAGGCAAAGCTATCGCCATGATCAACTCATTCCCCAAAGTGGAAGATGACTTATCAAGAACCACCCACACAGCAGATTTTCACTTTGTGGATGGGGGACAGTCATCAGCATTCTGAGTTACACTGAAATGTGCACCGCCTATATGCAACCACTGCGGTCCATTGGGACACAAGGAACACACATGACCCGTGAAGAAGGGCTAAATGGAAGCAGACTACTGTGAGGAAGCCATGGACAAAAGTAATGAAAACTTTGCCAGAATGACCAATGGCCACTACCCATTCCGCTGGGGTGAAGATGGACTTTACTCCATCGTGGACCCAGTTGCACATAAACAACGCAAAGCAGCACTAAAAGCCCGCAAGTGGGCAGCAGCTAAGGTGGCAGCACATGTGGAATCATCCATCAACCTCAGATAATTTCAAGAGGATATTTCAGATATACACTGAGCCAACCAATCAGAACAATATGCCCAGGTTGAAAATTTTCACAGCAATTTGACTGAGTCACCAAGCAACATCAATCATGCACACTTTGAGGAACAATTCAGCTGCAATATGGGTGAAAATTGGTGCACAATTCACCAAAGGTGAACCCCAAAATTACAGATCTCAATCAGCACCACACATTGAACCATCCTGAGACACATGCGGGAAAAGATAATGCAAATTCCAAAAACCACAATTTCCACAAAAAATTGAGTCAGATCAAGGGAACTGACATTGTCACTGAGAGAGTTGGAGTACAGACGCGGAGCATGGCCAAAATGAGCTGCGGTGGGTTAGGGCCAGAGGGCCCTCCCAACCGCTCCTGAGGCGCCACGGGCACCTCAGTGTCAATAGGGATGCTAAACATCGCGGGAGCCAGGGCTCAAACGTCCCAAGCCAAAAAGCTGGAATTCCTGCGAAAACCCCTTGTAGATATCTTGGCCATCCAAGAAACCCACTGTTTACAAGGGGAAGAAGTATCCTGGTCAGCCATGGTCTCACCATCACAATCAGTATGGACGTCTCACTGTGGGGTGATCTTCTGAAATAACAAAAAATTAAAAATTTCAAACTCATTGTCATACCTTCACAGCTGCGTCCTGGTAGCAACGGTCACATGCCAAGAGGAAACTATCTCGATAGCATGCATCTATGCACCATGCACCACAGCCAAGAGAAAACAATTTCTAGAAACTGTGCCAACACTCACTCTCACACCAGATACCATCCTGTTGGGCGACTTTAACTGCTGGGATAACCCTGACACAGACCGATGGCCAAACCCAGGGGATACCCACTGGGGCACATTGAATTCCGCACAATGAAGGCATCCTTTGGCCTTCAGGATGCCCTCCCCCCAGATCACCACTCCTTCCCCACATGACATGGCCCAACATACGCGAGGGAGTGCTCATATGAATGAGCCACATTAATCACATCCTCATTCCGCAATCCCAACGATTAAGAATTTCCAAATTTACAACAAAAAAGTCAATTTTTCTGACCACCAAAATGTTTCAGTGCAGTTATCGCCAACCTGAACCCACGCACAGGTGTCGCCCTGGAGAAAGTTATACCCAAAAAACATAAAATTACCCAAAATATCTGAATGGTTTGAACACGAGGCTATGAACCAAGAATTCACAGCCCCATTCATTTTGGATCCCATTGTAACATGGGCAAATTTCAAAAAGGAACTAATCAACAAAACCTGACATCTCGCATCACGTAAGTACACCGCTAATTTAGCCACAATCAGGCGTGCCTTGGCGGAACTAGACCACCTCAAGCTTAACACTCCAAGACCCAGTTATAGCCCCAACTGGGGATGCAAATGAGCGGAAATATCCGCCCAACTAAACACCCTCATCTTCAAACACCAACACAGAATTAAAATATTGAACAAAGGTAAGTTCATAAAGGAAGGTAAAACATGTTTGACATATTTCTTCTGCCAACTCCACTCTTGTGGCAACCAGCCCACATGCACACAGGTCCACAAGACCGACGGCACTGTGGCAACTGAAACTGAGAAGGTCAAGGCAGAAGTACACCACTATTACACTATATTATACCGCGATATGCTAACAGACCCACAAAAATCACAAAATTTATATAAACTACCGGAATACAAAGTACACCGCTAAACTACAATATTCTAAATCTAATTACATGGGAGGAGCTTTGGGATACAATCCGTGGTGCACCACGTAGGAAATACCCAGGGCCTGATGGGATACCCCACGAATTTTACAAAAAATATTTTCAACAAATTGCCCCCTACTATTGGCGTCTATGAACCAGTGCTTGCTGGAAACACGCCTCCTACCTGGTGGCCATGAATCATATGTCATAACCTTGTATAAAAAGGTGACAAATTGGACCTGGCCAACTGGCGTCCAATCACAATTTCTAATACTGACACAAAAATTCTAACAAAAATTTTAGCAGCCAGATTAGGCGCAATTGCCTCTTACGTCCTGTCACCCAACCAGTTTAGGTTTATACCATGTCGCTCAATCTGGAACAACATACACCCTGTTGCAAACATATGTCAGTCCAAAGCAACTGGAGCCCTAGTCTTCTTAGACCAGGAAAAGGCATATGACTGCATTAGCTGGCTATACCTAAAGGAATGCCTACACGCTTTCAAACTCCCACCCAGATTCATAAACTTAGAGATGCTCCTTACAGAATCTGCAACCATGGCTGTATGTGGCCCGGGCTTCCTAACTAACAAGATCACACCACACAGAGGGATCAAAAAAGGGGATCCCCTCAGCCCACTGCTGTATAACTTCAGTTTTGATCCACTCCTCCGCGCAACTGACTCACGCCTCATGGGCATAACTGCACAAGGCCAGCCAACAGTCAAGATACTGGCCTTCGCGGATGGCTGCATGGCAGGTATAGCTAACAACAATGATTCCTGACAGCTGGAACGCACCCTAGAGGAATACTCCATGGTGAGCAACGCATCGCTCAACATAAGGAAAACAGAAATCATTCTCTTAGGCAAGTACACTAACAACTGGGCTACAAAACTAGAACCTCATACCCCCATATGAAGAAAAAACCCACTCATCTTACCTTTTGAATCACCTCCCATCACCACTCCTGTCCGTCATCTTGGGATATGGCTGAAAACAGGGGGATATGCCAATGAGACAATGGAAAGCAACCTACAACAGAGGGTATCCAACCGCGTAGCCTCCCTAAAAGAGATGATCCCCAGGACTAATGGGGCGAGTAACAGTTGCTAACTCACTCATCCTCCCAATACTATGGCACCCTGCCTACGCGATTGCCTTCTCACCCACCTTCATAACTTCAATCCGCGTGCTCATCCAGGGCTGGCTGTGGCCTGGATCCCATCCTCCCATATGGATGGAAACACTCTTTGGCCCACGCTCAAGCGGAGGCATGGGACTAATAGATTTTGAGAGCCATGCCAACCGCATCCTGGGTACCTGGATAAAGGAAGTCTTTGCCCCAAACCTCCCGCAACAACACTGGTTCAGGGCAGCGAGGACTAACTTTGCACAGGCGCTCAAATTAACCAACCCACATAGTCCACCCAGGCTACTATCATACCTGGCTAAACACCCTACTGCAACGGGCCCGCATGGAACCCCCCCTCACTTCAAATGCATCCTCCAGACCATCCGCCACATGGGATGGACCGTAGAGAACACTGGCACTGTGCAGGGAAGGGGACGACCCAGCAACTTTAGATTAAGAAATCCATAAAACCACCCCCAGTGAGACATGCTTGCTATGACCCCAACCATTGCTAGAATCAAATACCTAGATGCGTTGTACATCCCCTACGACTTAACCACACAGAAGACAGTGTGGAAAATGATGCATCACCCACTCCTACAGCCGAGGGTAAGAGGCAACGCCTGGTGCTGTTTGAGAAGGACCTATAGGACGGCGGACTACTCCAATTCCCTCCATGAAACCTGCGCAGTATGTGGAGGGGAGGGCTCCACACATCACCTCCTAGAAACATGCCCCCAACCAAAGCCATATGGCAGGAAGTCGCGCGCCTGCTTAAGATCCAAAACTAGCAGGAATTTTCTATATCAAAGAGCCTCCTCGCGCTCCAGATCAAGTCACCAATCCCATCTACCCTCCGCTCCCTAATGATACCCATTGCAATGTGGACAATCCACACCATTGCCTTAGATGCGTTCAGGGGCACGGTCCCAACCATCCATGGGGTTATCAACAGATTCCGCGTCAACTTACTGGAGCACTTCCAAGCCTGGCTCTATGGATATATGAGGTCAAGGCAACAGGCGCTCATAGAATAATGGTTTCCACTCTGGTTCCTCCGCACAGACCCCTTCCTTCACACCTGCTCCATAGCGGGGGAAACCCCCTTGGAGTAGTGAACCAACCCCCATAACTGGCAGTCCCGCTGGCAACAGGGGTAACCTGAGTACCCTGGGGTGCCCAATTTAATCTATCTTCATTTTCCACACATACTTGGTAATTCCTGTCCCCTGGTCGGCTTGCCTCAGTTAAATAAAAAGAGTGAAATTGTTAATCTTTCCAGTAATTTTAATTGCATTTTACCTGGAAGGTTGGGCCCTAATCAGTATCAGCAATTATTTAGCGTGTTGAAATACTGAAATTAAATTACAAAGATGTTCCTTACAGTAGTGCGCTTAGTCCCAGTTCCCCATCTAGTGAACATATAAGGCAGTGGACCACAACAGGTACCACTGTCACTTAAATTTTCCTTTTTGTCTCTTTAATTATAAAAATAAAAAGTTCTTTTAATTCCAATAATAATTTGTGAGTTTAATAAGTCAGCCAGACATTTAGCGTCTATGATTCCCAATTTTTGGTAATCCTGGCTAATGCTCATGATTGCCTATACATACTGCATCCCAAATTATGGATGGATGTACCTGATTTATTATTGAAAGTGCGTTAAGTGGTAAATAATCCTGAGTGCCAGCCCAGTCTTATTATCAAGCTCCATGACAGAGAAAATTTAAAACACAAAGAGTTATGGAGTAAGGGTTAAGCTTAGACTTTTTACAATAGTTAGTAAATGTTTAAAATAGAACTAATAACTTTCTGGACAGTGACTAACAAGATTCTAAAAGAATTTAATTTTCATATATGCGTTCCTTATAAAAAGTTATCTATTTTTGGCACAAGATCTTGATAATTGAGACTTAGTTTAAAGGATAACAAGCCCTGGTAGATAATACACCCTAATATGAGAAAACTCTTGGTTTCATTTAATTTTTAACAATAATTTTAGCTTTTTAATCTTACAGTAAAAAATTTACAGCTAATGATATTTTGTTTGCATATGTTTGTTTTTATTGGATTTGAAAATGAATAAACATTTTTATATACTGATAGCATCCATATGACACTTATCTTTTGTTAAAATTCATTGCTTTTAGTAAAATCCTGTCAGTCATTATCAAGGCACTATATCCAGACATGTATATAGCAGTCTATTAAGGATTCATATCTAAAGCCATATCCATTTTTATGATCCTTCTTGTAGCTCTATGTTATAAGTTTTTGTAGGCATTGTCAAAAATTGATGCGTTAGATAAATGAAATACAATTGAGTGTAAACTTATAAACATATTGAAAAGACAGATCTTTATTAGTATCATGATTTGTACTACCATCTCACTCCTTTTTTATGATAATATTTTAAAAGCTCTTATTCATCAGATACTTTGTTTTCGTGAGGTACATGGCAGTAAAACTAAAATACTTGAACATTTAGTATTTTTAGGTAAAAAGGGATTTGAATAATCATTCCATTATTACTTTTGAAAAATCCATATAACGTTTATTAGTTATATATTAAGGAAGTAATCCAAAGCTGCAGGCGGGGAAGAACATTTTTCTCTACAATTGAACAAGTTGATTCATCTTGCATAAATATAATATATATGGCTCTAAAATTCATGAGGATAACGAGTATACCTAGTAGAATCAATTTGTAAAATAACTAGATTAAAAAGCATCTTCTGCTGATTCCCAGGATGCAGTTTTATGCCATTATGTATGAGTTTCAAGACTTAATATCAATTAAAGTGCTTAAAGTTCTATTATTGGCAAAAGCAGTTCAATAAAGCAAAGCATAAAATAATCTAACTTGAATGTTATTTTATTCACCATACTTAGTAGTGGCCAAGGCTGCCACTAAAATCTTGTAATCTTTTAGTGAAAATGGTACTATGAAAATTAATAACAATATTGGTCATATCGGGTTAAGACCTTATTAGAAACCTTAATCTTAGGATAACAAAATTTTAGAAGCAATTTTGTTGGATAAAATTAAAATATTCCCAGATCAAATCAAAACTTTGATTTTAAAAAACACTTTGGTATAACCTTATAGGTAAAGAATGTCATCTGTGTAACTTAAGAATGTAGAAGGGAAGCTATATGAGAACCATTACATTTTATAATATATCTAAATATACCTATAAAACAGCTTGAAGAAATTATGATGTTTTACTTATTGTCATAGATGAAGTCATGAAAGCTTTAGATATTGATTCCTCGTCCTTAAGAAGGAACCTTGTTAATATCAAAACAAGAGCTGAGTTCAGTGAAAACTTATAAGTTGCATAAGGAAGCTGTCAAGTCCCTTTTCTAATCTGTGACAGCTTACATAATTCTCAGTATAACCAACGTATTTTATATCTCTTATTACAAAAAGCCCAACTATAGGGGTTAATTCCTTGACCTATTGAAGAAAACCTCTTAAAAATCTTCAAATTAAGAATAATGATATTGATACTAATGATATAGATGGCAAAAATAAAGATTGATTCCAAATTAACATGGCTGGCATAAAAAATGGTTCTTAAAAATCTGAATCCTTTTTTATAGGCTTTGAAGGGCCTAAAATTCTTGACAACTGAGGCTTCTATATAACCTCTTGCTTCAGATTAATTTACCAGCTTGTCAACATGACGTCAGAGGTTTTGGGGACTGGTGTTCTGCTAAACTGGTTGGGGGTAGCTAATTATGAGGTAGCATAATCTGGGATTTGGATCCACTAAGACAAGGACAATATATTCAAAAAAGTATAAGAACTGGTGGGTATGTGGTGTGGGAGTTGCCTAAGATGTGTTTTAAGGGGATGTAGGGAAGCCATTTTTAGCGGCTGAATGGTGCTAAGCACAAGAAGCTTAACAGTCAATACTTGCAATAGTTAATAACTCAAAGCAAGTATTTTATTTAATTTTAGGGTGCCAACTGCTTAGTTTCCATACTAGATATCCATTATATGGTAAGAAGCGAAGTTATATATTAAACTCAAAGTACCAAACGGAGATTTAAATGAAAAGGTGTAACTTTATTAAAAATAGCTTAGGATTTTATATTTCACTTCTAACAATATATCCACATAGGGAGAATGAACAATATAATTAATAGAGGGGCTATCTGAATCAAGGCTATTCATTAGATACTGCTTTCCAGTTTATAAATGTCTTTGTAGTATAAATTTAATTGGTAATTATGTCATAAATTACTTAAATATCTTTCCACTTGGAGTAACTTTCCGAGCAAAATTACACACACAAATAAAAGCAACTCTTAATCACCCATTGTAGTTTCGCTTTGATATCCCCAGATTCTCCACCAGCTTCTCAAGTGTGGGGCAGCGGCAAAACGCCCCCTCCATTTCCATCTGGCAGGAAAATGTGCTCAGACTGGTTCACCCAGTCATCCCAAACCCATGGGTTAATTCATTTCTCCCAAGGATCTAGACGCCCACCTTACTTGTAACCAAATGGTACCTTGCTGCCCCCTGGTGCTCCTCCAGAGCAACATGCGCTATGGCCTAAGGGTCAAATATGGGAAACTATTCCCATACCACGACCAATCCATTATCAAAATGGCACAGGTGGTGATGACACCCGCCGTATTCATAGATTTCTGCCCATATAAGGGGTATTTTGACCTCAGCTTCACCTGTGAAGCTGAAGCTGCCACTGCAGCAACTGTGCCCCTGGTATTCCAGGGCACCACTCTTCCAATAACTCAGACCCAGATCCCAGAGGACACCATTTTGGTGGTCCAGTTTGCTGGCCTGCCCACCCACCTCCCCCTGAAGTGCTCCACCAGGAGCTGATGGATGGTTTGGCAGCCTATGGCTCCAACACCATATTACAATTTGTGGTCCCAAATGAGGCCACACAACTTGCTGGGTCTCGGGCATATGCCATGATCAGCCCTGAATTAAGTAAAATCACCATGTCAATTCCCCCTCAGACCGTTATTCCTTCATCACCTGACCATCCATTTTGGGCCCACGTCAAGGGTGGGTGGACGATCTGTATATCATATTTTAAGCTGGACCACCCAAAACGCAAGTGCCCCTCCTTAGCCACTTCAGATGGATTGGACGACTCATCTGCCAACCTCCAATCCGCTACCCACCCTGTACAAGTTCCAGCATGGGGCACAATCCTACCTCCCCTCCCCCAAAAACCAGAAGCTGCAGCTGCACCTGCAGCCACCAATCAGCCTCCTCCTCGCCCCAATGCCACAAATGATTTTTCCAATCTAGCATTGGATTGGATCCCAGTTTGATCTCATGCTTCCTCAAAAGAATCAACCAAAATTCAACCATATGCTGATTCCCCAATTCAATCTAACCAAAACACATGGGAGTTATTAGCTTAAATTGACAAATCAGGTAAGCTCATTGAAGAACCATCTCTGCAAATTGAGAAGTTTGTTATGAAGAATGGAATGCCAAATACCCCCCTCGACTATATACCCCATAGTCAAATGCCAAATCATTTTGAAGTGATCACCAGCTTGCAGTCAAAGCAGCTGCAACACCAGATTGTTGTCCCCTTTGTAAAGCTGTCGCCAAATCAGTGGCAGTGCTCACAGGAGAAATTCCACCTCCTGTTATCCTCAAAAGTCTTACTCAAAAGAGTAAAATCACAGTAAAACAGCTATACAAAAATGTTAACGATGCTATCCAGAACGTGGCAACTATAACATGGAACCCAAAAGCAAAAATTACCCAAACCAACATTGCCGCGTTCATTAATCTCCCAGACGACCGAATTAAAGCCTAAAAAGCTTTAGCTGAATATATCAGTGCCATTTTCCTAGCTGGCAATTTCCCTGAAATACCAGCTATTAGAAATATTGAACCACATGCCGCAGATGCCCCAACGCCATTACTGTCTGCCTTGACACATACTCTATTATGAGATGAAGAAGCTGCTGCCAAAGATGAGCCCCCCAATCCCCACTCCCCTTCTGCCAAAGAGGGATAAGCAGTTTCCGCTGTCCACATGGTTGGTAGTTTTGTTTGAGTGTTTTACTCAATCTGCTCATTTGGGCGTTTTGTCTGAACCAATTAGTTACGTTAGTTTTTCGTTTTAATTTTATTTTTGGTAATGTCCATCACCTGGTCAGCTTACCTCAAATAAATAAATTACTTAAATATGATGAGACTTGGTATCACTTAAGTCTATCATCCAGCTGATTTAAATTTTTACACTTTTTAAGGTATAATTGATTCACGGCCTTATGTCACCTGATGTAGTGGTCGCCTGACATTCTGATAAACCTTTGCTTTTGCTAGTCATGAATTTGAATTGGGTATTCTGGACTCAAGTTAGTCTGATGGAAACTGCAAGGTATTTGGTGAGGCTTACCAACCATGAATTTATTATATGGTTAATTAAAGGGATTTCTTTAACCCTTTTTTGGTCTAGGAATCATTTCTCTCATGGTGTTTTGTTTAGTAATATTCTTCCTATTTTGCATAATATTCTGTTATTCAACATCATCCCCTTTAAGGATATTGGCAGGAAAGTACCATAAGTAGGAATTGGCAATGTACGTAGTTGTAGTAACTAATCTCTGTAGACTTGATTTTTTATTCATCTCCACATTTATAAGCTATAGCGTATGGTCCACCACAGATAGGACCCAATTTTCCTCCTCAGGGTGCCATAAAACTGTTTTTAGTATAAGATTAGGTCAAATATATAAAACCAGATAAAGGCTGTCATGTTTCATTTGCTGCTTGGCCTTCTCTTGTAACCGTTTTGGATAGCTTTTTCTTTGCTCCAATTTAAGTTGATTAATCTTTTAAGATAATCTTATTGGCACTTTCTTGGGCTCTTAAGTGTCATCACTAGCTACTTCGTGGGTTAATAAAGCTTGGATGCCAAGTTTTTTTCCAAATAAGTCCTTAAAAGGATCAATTTTGATGACACAATAGAAACTTATCCTGTAAACCATTAACACACATGAAAGAGTTTGGTTCCAGTGTATTAAGTCAGAAGTAGCCATTTTTTATGAATATAATCTAGTGTTCTATTTGTTCTTTCTACATTCTCATTAGTTGGGGGTTGTAGGGCGCTTGAAACAGTTGTTGAGTTTTCATTATCGTAGGTAAGATCCTCACAACTATTAAAGTAAAGTTTCTTCCAATATTAAGCAACAATATTTGCAGGCAACCATGCCCAGTAAATATATATTTATATAAGAAATTGATGGTAGCTCTGGCAGTTTGCAAGGATATAACGATTTCTTTTACCCACTTTTGTGAAATAGTTGATACTACAAGGATATATGATTTTTACTGTCTATTCAGGAAGCGGGCATATGACATCTAAACTGATGGTGTGGAACGGCTGCTGAGGGGTCATAAGCTGATACTTGCACTTAGCCTTGCGGCATTTGTTTTTGACATGTTGTTCAGAAATCTAAGAATACATGAAAGAGTTTAGTACTACTTCCCAATAGTATCAATTTTTAATCCATTCATAAGTTATCCTGGCTCCTCCATATCCTACTATATTGTTGACTTCCATTATAACTGGTACCCATTCCAAAGATCACAAGTAAGGTACCCAATAAGTTACAAATCTTTTTATAATTTCTGTTTAGAGCTTAAGCATTTTGAGAGTTTCATTTCAACATCTTATGAACTGGTTCATCCTCATCCTCCCAAGTGTCTGGCTTCATGAGTATATCATGTAACCATCTAGCTTCACTATTGTTTAGACCTAGTAAGGGTAATTGGGTCAGTCTACCTAAGTTCATGTGCTTTTTCCAGCTCAATGGACAGTGTTCATGTCATAGTGCCGAAGTTTGAGAGCCCATTGAGCTAGTCTTACTTTCAGATCCTTAATATTTTGCAGCCTGTAAGTAAGCGTGGTCTGTAACAACTGTAAAATTTTTACCTTACAAGAAGGGATGGAAATGTTTCACCGTGAGTAGAACTGCTGAGTATTATTTCTCCATAACATTGCAATTTTTTTCATCCTTTGGGAGCGTCTTTCTGTAATAGGACACCGGGTTATTAATGCCTTTTCCTACAGTTGCAAGAAAATTGCCCTCATGACTATATTGAAGGCTTTCTGTAAAAAAGGATCTTTTTCATAATTTTGAATGTTATAAAAAATTGGTCATAATTTAACAAATCCCTCATAGTCTCAAATGCAGTTCATTGCTCTACTCCCTTACATTAGTTTTCTTTTTTGCAAGCAAATGAACAAGAGGTTTGGTGAGTTGAGATAAATTTAGTGATAAATTTATGGTAGTATCCCATCATTCCTAAGAATACCTGTGTATCTCTGAGGCTCTTTGGTTAGGCATCTTGGAGATTGCTTCACATTATTGTATAAGGGCTGTCAGAATTTTAACCAGATGGAATCCTCCAATGATTTAATCGTTATTTGGGATGATATGGCCAATCCTGGAGGAATGGCTTATTGACTGAATTTCGTGTTATTTGATATGATTGCTGGTTTGTTGCTTCCCAATCTGGGTTGAGCTGAAATTAGTATTCCACCAAGTTTGGTATTTAGGTTTGAGTGGGGCCAACTGGTGGCCCCAAATTAGTATAAGGATCACCAGCAACTAATAGCTGAGGATGATCTAATTGATATCAGTCACCATAATTAGTGGTTGACGCCAACAACCATTCATGGTCCATTGTGGAATTTCTGGTGGAAAGCCAATGTATTCACTTCAATTATTCATCCAAGAATTCGCTGCCTGATAATCTGATGTTGGTGGATCCAACAATTATGAGTTCAAGGTAGCTAAAGTTGTTTCCGGTGCCTCATTTATTATCAAGATAAGATGAGAATAGATGTCAGCAAGATGCCAAGATACTACAAGTTAAGCAAGAAACCAAGGTTGTTTCCAGCACATTATTATCAATTCAAAGGTCAAAAGCAAAAACAACCTTTATTTAGATTAATCATTTATATGGCTCACTGGTGACTTAAGGCCGAGTATGAGCCAAAACTAATTTGAACATTGGGAAGGATGGAGCGAGAGGGTCGATGCCAGGGAAGAGAATAAAGTAGTTTTAGAAGAAGAAGAGTGGTTGGCTGGAAGAACCAGTGGAAGAGCCAATAGGTCAGTGGTGGGCGCAGTAGCCCTTTTATAAATAGTATAAATACCCGGCGCTTCCCTTTCAATAAATATCTCCCTTTACCTAATCTACCTTTTGTTGTAAATTTATTATTTATTTTGTTGGTTGGAGTTTAGGCTTGGGGGATCCCCGAATGGCACAGGTGACATGCCAAAGGGTTAGCCAGTGCTGCTAGCCCAACACCTAAGGTGAAATGGCAAGGGCTGACCAGTCTTCATAATGGTAGCCTTCCAACTAGCAGAGCTCATAGTCAATTTTCTGACAAGGGCTGAAGTACTTCTTGCATATGACATGTCCTAAATATTTCAATTCTTGTTAAAAGAAGATACACTTCATAGGTTTAAGTTTGATGTTTTTTCTCATAATTGTTAAGAGACTGACTTAAAGTGGTCAAGTTGTATTGTAAAGGTTTTTGAGAACACCGTTATGTCGTCTAGATAAACAATCACAAGGCTCAGTTTGAGATCTTGCATGATGTGATACTTCACTCATTGGAATAAAGTGAGCAAATTACATAATCCATGAGGGAGCTGGGTAGGGTAAAAAAAATTCTCCAGTGCATATCAAGGCGATAAATCCATCATCCAGTAGCCACTAGCTAGGTCCGTTGTGGAAAAAAATTGGAATTATAGAGTCAGGCTAGAGCATTGCCAATTTATAATGGTATAAATGACCTTTTTTGTGAGGTAATTTATCTTCCTGTAATTCATCACTATTCTGTGAACACCATTTTTCTTCTTTATAAGTAATAATGGGGACGACCATGAACTTTGGGAGAGCACAAGTAAGCCAACATCCAATAGTTGATTTTTCTCAGTCTTCATGTATTGCTCCTCTACCTTCAACTTCCTATAAGGCTTCAATTTTATTGGGTTTATTCTGCGTCAGTTCCTTTGGATCCAGCTCTTTACATGACCACAATTGACATCTGACGTGTAGAAGACATCTTGATAATCTTCAAATAGTTGATACACCTTCTTAAGTTCCTCTTGATTTAATTTATAAATAATTGTAATTGATACAATATACAGATTAACTTATTGGCGGATAGGTCACAAAAAAGTTGAGTACCATTAAAATATGCCTTACCAACCTCTTCAATTAGAAAAAAATTTTTTAATATTCAAATTTTTTTCTTATATAATATATTTTAATTTTTTAGGTTTAAAAGTAGTAACTCAATTGGCCACTAGTAAGCTGATCAAGGACACCTGGTAGTACTCTTCACTAAAATTTTCTGACTCCATCAACGCTAGTGATGTGTAATAAGCAATTCAGGGTATTTTTGGGGTTATGTAGGTAGAAACCACACTTTGTTCTCCTGGCTTGATTTTTACCTCCTCAATAGCATAGAATACTATGTCATATGCTGTATCTACTGAATTTGGGGGATTTTTGTATTTCTTCCAGAAGTAGAATAATGTAAAGCAAAAAGAATCAGGGTACTCAACTAGACAAGGTAATCCTTTTTCTGGATTCTTTATTATCCAGAACAAGGGGAACTTCATATTTGAGGAGAGATAAATACTCTTCTTTAAATTGTTGACTCTTATATATTCAATTTTATGTTTCGTCCCAATAAATATGTTATATTAGCTATTGTTTAGAGAAATATCAGGATCTAAAAAAAACTATTATTCCAATTTGAAATAAGTAAGGGAGAGTAGGCACATAACGATTTGGTGTTGTTTGTACCTGAAGTGTTATACTCCTAATTGTACTTGAGATCCAGGGCAAGTTTGATCTTCTTGATGAGCTGAGATGAGATAAAATTGATAGTGACCTTGTATCCAAGATAGCCATTACTTGGACCTTCTATATCACTCTTCTACTTTGGTTATTGTTCCTCCAAATTTTGATGGTAGAGCTAAACATCTTTAAGAAAAAATTTTGCATTTGGCTTTCTTGCAGTTTCAAGATATTTCTTCTTAAATTTTCATCAGAACGTGTACACTTGAGTTGGGTCAGATTAGAATGGTAAGGTACTGGTCAGCATCACTGGATGTATCAATTACTCTAGGACACCTAATTACTTGACTGAGGTAGGTGTCCTACAGGACTTGCGCGTTATCAATTTTTTTGGCACCTAAGCGTCCTGGGATGGCAATCTCAGTGGGTGTACCTAAACTGTAATAATCTGAATAATCATAAGCCCATTAATAGTCATCATTAGAATAATTTTCAGTTCACGTGAAGTGAGCAAATGGAAATGTATCAGTTTCAGGTACTTTTTGCTGGTTAAAAAGAAGGCATCTTACCTAAGCTGATCGCCCTTTCACTTCTCAGAAATGGCATGGTTCACCTTAAAGCTCTCATATTCAGCTGTGGTTATTCTTCTTGCTATAGTTGCAGTTGAGTTTCTCCACCTTCTTGGGTTTGGCTTCTTCCATGGTATACACTCTGGCTTTCATAGGAGCCTCCTGGGTAGTTCTTGCTTGTGAATTTCAACCGCATTGTACAAAGCTTCTTTGATGTCTGGGACAAAGTTTAAGCTTTATTTTACTGATGCGACGTACATGGCTAAGTCAGTTAACTATAAAACCAGCAATAACGGCTACTATAGAATCATCTAAGGTGAGCATTTTTAAGGTCATAAGAGTTTGAGACTCATTACAGAAGCGATCCAAAAGTTCATCTAGGGCTTAAGTTTGGCGTAGTACAATCATCATATAGGTTGTTTCTTTATATTCGAGATTTTTTTGGAAACAAATTTCTTAACAAGCGCTTCTTTTCTTTTATTCACAAGTAATAAGGTTGTCCTTGTAAGGTACCATAACCTCATGGGACATGCAACCTAAACAAGAAAAGATATGTTTAGCCTTTTGATGGTCAGTTGCGCCTATCATTAAAGCCTCATAGACAGTGTGACTTCTAAGTCTACACCTTATTGCCACATTGCCTCAATACCCCTTTATAGGTACAATAAGGCAATATATTCTGATGGCATAATAAATTAGAAACTGGAAGATCAAAGATTTGTTTGTTAGTTTTGCCAGTTTGCTAAGCTTCATATGGCGGAAATTATTTGTCAGAATTTTAAACAGATAGATTTCTTCAATGATTTACATTTATTTGGGATGAAATAGCCCATTCCTGGTGTTAAAATCTGGGCTTAGTTGATTTCTCGCTTCTGTCCCTAGAATTCAACTGCACAGATTCGTGGATTTTTGTGTTGATTTAATTAATTTGATTAACTAGGGCAATAATAGTATGAAGACTATTATTAAATTTGAATGTCCAAAAGCCACGTTGAGTGTATTGTCCAACGCTAGACAGGTGCTTCTTGCTCTTGAAGATATTTTTATACTGGTAGGGAACACTTTCCCTATTACCTTCTCGCAAAGCCAGGCGGAAACTTTGATAATAACTTAAGGATATCTGATCCTTGCACTCTTATCTTAAGAGTAATGGTTAAACAACTAATGTTAAAGACAACTAAGCTATTAGGATTTTATCTGCTTTTATTTGGGAATAATTGGGGGTTTTTATAGATAGAAAAATACATAACTTTTCAGCTGTCTACTGGGAATTATTTGTGCTCCTATGCTGGTTTGACACTCAAGTGTTAGGCACCAAATCTCGTCAGGTACCTTTGCCTTGAGTTTCTTATGCAGCGTAATCCTCAGGTGTTTGGCGACCAAACAATTGGTATTAGGGACTCAAAAACAATTGTTTTGGCTGATGACAATCCTACTCTCTACATCCAGTGCTTGAACGCTTTGGTAGTTTCTGACAATTCCTCATTCATTCCACTCTGAATAATTCCCTATAATTCAACTATCAGGTGTTTCTCCCATATCAATTTATTGCTTAAATTAATCAGGGATGATTGCCAACAATAATCTCATCAGTCAGTGACCTCTAATATCATTGGGGATGATGCGCAAATATAATCTCATCTGTCAGTGACCTCAAATATCATTGGGGATGATGCCTGACAATAATCTCATCAATTGGCCGCTGTTGCCAATCCTATACAATTATAACTTAATTATCAAATTTATTAATCAGTTAAAAGGTTGGCTTATGTGGTCATCTGAAATTCCAACATATCCTCCCTCTTGACTAGATTATCCAATGGAAGATAGAACCCTCAGGGATGGAAGCTGCCTTAGCTTGAACTCATATTTGGTTTTTTATATCTTTATGTCCTCAGTGGAGAGCAGCTCTGTCAGCACTCAATGCCCATATGCTCTGCTCAGTTTTGATGACTTCTTATCCTTGGTTGCTACCCGTTGCTGCCTCTTCTTGAGCGCAGTTCCTATGACATCATGCCACGCCAGTCCCATCTTCGCATCCTTGATAAAAGATCAATTGGTACACCTGTACAAACCCCAGGATGGGTCTCGTTGGCACCTTTCCACCTGTTCTAACTCCAAAACAGGTTTCCGTGACTCCATAGTCAACCTGTACAAACCCCAGGATGGTCTCGTTGGTACCTTGCCACCTGTACCAACCCTAGGACATGTTTTAACATCTCATTGATAGGGACTATTCCAGCGGATCTAGTTTCAGCCCATCATGATCCTGCCAAACGCTCAGTACTCGTGCCCATCACTATCCCTTTCTCCATGCTTGTTAGGTGGGAATATCACCATATTCATCACTGCTTGAATTAGAATAAGTTTATAATATTTTTTACTTTTTATTTTCTATTTTTATGCATCTTTTTATCTTTTTTTTCATTATATATAATCTATTTTAAGTCCAATACTTTAAGTGAATCGCATGGACTCTATTGACTTTGCAACCATCCTCAGTATTCTTAATTGTATAGTCATCATTTTCTGACTTGGCAATAATTTTGAAATTCCCATTCATAGGGCGTCCAACTTAGTTTTCCACCTGAACCCATGGATATTGCAATAGGCTACCCTATCGCCCACATGGTATTATTGTAATGTAGCTCAACTCTGGTCATCCGCTTTTTTCACGTTGATTCTTTTTTCATTGTTGTTTTGAATTCCTGAGATTGTAATTCAGTAAGGATATTGGCCAGTTGGGATAGATATTGGTTGGAACTCATTCCCAAAGATGGCTCTACTGCTAAATACAATATTGGTGGTAATGCGGCTTTCTGCCAATATAACAGTCTGAACTGCATTTTCTAAGTTGCTGAATGGTAACTGATATTATAAGCAAATGTGACCAAACTCAGATATGCCCCAAGTGGAAGTTTTCCCTGTGACCAATTTTAATAATGTTGAGGCTTTAGTTGCATTCACTATTTCCACCATTCTGTTCATTTCTGGATGATAGGGGACATATAAAACACCGCGGATTCACATTAATTTGTTTAGCCTGGGAATCACATGTGAAGTAAAATTTGTTGCATTGTCACTGAGAATAACTTGGGGACATCTGTGCTGATAGATCACTTGGTCTAGTATAAACTTCGCCGTACTAATTGCATCTACTTTGCAGAGGGCTTTCATTTCGACCCATTGGGTTAAATGGACTATTGTAATAATTATATACTTGACTCCTCCAGTGCTGATACTCAATGGTCCCATAACGTTTATGGACACCATATGCCACATGAAACCAGGGCGTATTAGCCAGTACCTTATGACGTTCTTGTGAGTCTTGTAAATTTAACTTTCCACACAACAGGCTAGGTAATCTGCAACACTGTAGTTGATTGATTCTCAGTAATAATACTGGTGAATATGATCCACTGTTTTCTTTAGGCCACCATGGACAACGACCTTATGAGCAGCTCAAATGATTTCCACTTGTTCCAATGGTTTAGTAAATAAAAACCATTTTCCTTTGATCATTTTGTATAATTGTTTGTCTTTAAATTTGGTATTTTTCATGGCCTTTAATAATGCATTCTGAATTTCTTGGGGTTCATCCCCAATATCTTTTTTGATCATCTGCTAAAAGTGTGCATCAGCCTGAGATAAATTACATGAACAACTGCAATAAAGACAATCCATCGGCGTTCTGATGTACCACTCCAGCCCTGTGGATAATTTGAAATCATATAATTGCAGCTTTAAAGCCCATTGGGCCAACCAGCCCTCTGGTTCCTTCAGGTTATGAAGCCAGTTCAGGGACGAGTGGTCAGTTATGAATTTAAAGTGTGTCCCATGTATGTAGACTCAAAATTGTTTAAAGGCATGGATTACCACCAGAAACTCTTGATCTGTCATAGTATAATTTTTTCTACTGGCGACAGGGTTATGCTCACATAGGCTACTGGATGTTCTTCCCATTGTCATCTAATTGACTTAGAATGGCTCCAATCACCATTAATGAGGCATCTGCTTGAATTATAAATTCCCAATTAAAATTTGGATATTTTAACACTGGGCTGCTCATGAGATATTTTTGGAGATTATCAAACGACTTCTGTGCCTCTTCGTTCCACACAAATCCCTTTTTTGGATCTTTGAGTAGGTGGAATAAAGGTTAGGCGATTCCAGTGAAGTCTTTGATAAATTGGTGATAGTAACCCCCATCTTCAAAAAGACTTGAATATCCTGAACACTTTTTGGGATTGACATTCACTCATTAGCTTCTAATTACATGGGTTGCAGTTGTAATCACTTAGAGTTTATAACAAACCCTAGGTATTCAAGCTCTTTTTTGAAAAATGGTATTTTCTCAGCTTACTTTTTAGATTTGCTTTTGCAACTTCTTGAGAAACTTCCTCTAGATGCTCCAAATGATCTGTGAAGGTCCTGCTGAAGGCGTTGATATTGTCTGTGTATACTAGCATGCAGGATAGCTTCAGGTCACTAAGTATTGAATCCATAACACGTTTGAAAAGTTGCTGACGCATTGCATAAACCTTAGGGGCATTCTGGTCAGCTGGCATAGTACTTGTGCGGTAATTATTGCACATTTTTCCTGATCTTCTTTTGGAAAATTAATTAGCCAATAGCCCAAAATCAGGTCCATAGCCAAAAAGTATTTTGCCTCCACCAGGCGATCAAGCACGTTGTCAATTTGATGCAGCAGATAATAGTCTTTTTTAGTGAATTTGGTTAGTCAGTGATAGTCAATCACTACTTGATTTGATCTGTCATTTTTTTTCCTAAAGGATTGTACTCACCCATGGGCTCAATGATGGAGTGAGTAACCCATGTCTCACTGACTTGATTATTTCATCGCTGACCTCTGCTTCCACTGTTATTGACCTATGAATAGGTCTCATTCTTATTGGTGGATATTCCCCAGTATCAACTTTGTGAAACATGTTTTTCTCACATCCTAAATCATGATCATTCTGAGTGAATAACTCCCAATATTTTTCAAATAATTGGAGCACATCCTCCTGCTGATTCTCAGTCAGATCGGCTAGCTGCTCATGATCCACTAATACATTGACACTTTTGGTAACTTCCGCTGGCAATCCCATTTCAGAAAACGATCCAAATGCATGAAAAGCATAAAGTTCCTCCATCAGGAGCAAGTGCAGAAATGTAATGATCTGATTTTTTTCGATTTATCGGCTTCTCTCACAGATTTGCTAATAGTACTCATATCTCTTCATGACCTGGCATTAAGATTCTTGGCGCCACCCATGGTTTTGCCCTCAATTTTTGCCATAAATTGATGATTTACTCATATAGCTGTTCTGGAAGTTCCATCATTAACCTGGTGTTATCTATGATTTGAGCCCTCAGCGGAATAGTGTTTGTTGCATTCATCATTAGAGGTATCCCACAATCCTCCATAATTTCCATCAGCCTTATTTTCCATTTTCATACAATTAATTTATAGCAAATGAGTATAATACCATTATTATAAATTAAGTTGAAAAATTATTCCTCTTTGTCAGCGGAATTTCTCCCTTCTGCTGGTACACAAAAGGCAACGTCTGCTCAATATCATTGGGTGTTATCTTCAAAATCACATTCCACCCCATACTTCCTCAAAAACGCCATCCTGATAAGTATAGCATAGTTTGGATTGGCCAGCACTATGGCGGGAGCTGATACCATCAGCGATCTAAACTGAAGTGGTAGCACACTGTAGGCTCCACATGAGATGGTAATGTCTGGTCCAGCTGTTCTATACTCTTTTTGTTGCTCCAAATCTGGCGAGATCTTCATACGTTTCACTAATTTGGTGTAAAAAATGTTGATTGGCGCACCACTATCAATTATGGCTCGCACTCTTATCCTATTTACTAGAGTATTTACATAAGTACACTCCAAGTACTGCAATAAAGTATTTACTGAATGGATAGTGGCCTTATTTGCCGAATCAAGTGTGTGAATTATTTGAGTGGATAAATCAGGGAATGACTCCTTGATTGCGCTAATAGGCAAAGAAACGTTCGCCTCATCCAACTTCCTTTTGACTAAGTCTTCAGGGCTCTCAGTGGATCTAACTTTCTCCACAAACTGTCTTATGTAGGGTTGAGTGACCTCATTAATAATTTAGGGATCGATCCCCTTCACTTTGGCTCAAGTTATCACGTTAACATCAATGTTAACCCCCTGATGGAGCAGATCTGGTGATTCATCATCCACAAATGAGTCAGAGATATCGATTTCCTCATTCATTATATCAGGCGGGACAGGTTTATCAGCAGTACTAAAACGTCCCTGATCTAGACTGCTGGTCCTTTTCCTGAATCTGAACCAGTTTCTTGGGTCTGAACGAGATTAATCTGATCCTTCAGCTTTTTGTCCCAACACTGGGCAATTACATGGCCAGACTTCCCGCATTGGAAACAGCGGACTGGTGATTTGTCCACTTGTTTTTGAACTTCAGGTTTACTTCCTGTCACAATTTTGCTCTCAGATTCTTTAGATGGTTCAGCAAATTTGACAATATTTTGAGCCTTCATTTGAATTACTTTAAAAGTGCAATTGGGGGCATCAAACGTGGCTCCAAGCATCTTCAGATGGTCCACCATCTGAGAGGTCGTTGTTTGAGTCACTAGCGCTGCCACCATAATCCATACAATTCTTGGAAGGGACGAAGTGCCGAATGCATGGCTATGCATGCATCATAGTCAGTCAACGCATTTGCTCCAGCCAAGATCTGGGCTTCTTGGTAAAACTGGTCGTCCAAACATGCCAAGGTCTCATCTTTGCGGAATTGGATACTCATGAACTCTTGTTTATGAATTGCCTTCCGAGTAGGGCTTCCAAACTCTAACATAATGGCTGCTTTTGCTTCCACGTACAACCAGTTGTCCCCATTGAAGTGGGGTAGCACCAGATTATGGCAGTCAGTGCTAAGAAAGTTCATTATGGTCACTTCTTTTTGATGGTCCGCATAGCCAAACATAGTCATCTCAAATAGGCGGAAAAATGCTGGGGCGTTATCTCAGTGAAAAGTGGGCAATTTAAGCATATTTCTAAATTCCTTGGTGCTCCGCTCATAAAAGATCCTTGCTCAGCTACTCAAGAAGCCATAGGAGTGGCTTTGGGAGTCATTTACGGCACACCAGCAAATGATTTTTGCATATTTTGGGGCAGAGAGGTCTTCCCAGTTGGAGTTTCATATGACTTCTCGTTGGCCTCATTCGCCTCAGAAAGCTCACACTCACATTTGTGTTTCTCCAATTCCTCAATATACTTTGTCATTTTTGCCATCTCCTTGTGAAACCGCTGGATGCATTTTCAATCCGCTTCCCATTTGGTTTTTTGAAATAAAAATTTATTGACAAATTCGCCCTATTTTTTGCTTCAAAGAGGCAAATTTTCCACAAAGGTCGTTATTCACCATTTCTAATTGTTTGAGCATCTCTTCCGTCTTGATCATACACTCTTCTTTAGTACTAACATCATCTTGAGATGCCGAGCTGAGCACATTTTGATTGACAGCCTGTAGTTCAGCAAGAGCTTATGAAGCTTTTTTTATAAGACATCATTTAATTGGCTTTTGACAACTCAACTACCTACTGTAGTGAGCACCAATGTTAAAATCTGGGACTTGGTTGGTTGCTCGCTTCTGGCCCTAGATTTCAACTGCACAGATTCGTGGATTCTTGTGTTGATTTGATTGAGTTTGATTAACTAGGGCAATAATAGTATGAAGACTATTATTAAAGTTGAATGTCCAAAAGCCACGTTGAGTGAATTGTCCAACGCTAGACAGGTACTTCTTCCTCTTGAAGATATTTTGGTACTGGTATGGAACACTTTACCTAATCCCTTCTCGCAGAGCCATGTGGAGACTTTGATAACAACTTAAGGATATCTGATCCTTACACTCTTAAGAGTAATGTTTAAATAACTAATGTTAAAAACAACTAAGCTATCAGGATTTTATCTGCTTTAATTTGGGAATAATTGGGGGTTTTTATAGTTAGAACAGCACACAACTTTTCAACTGTCCCTCTGGAAATTATGTGTGCTTCTATGTTGGTTTGACTTTATAAGTGTTAGGCACCAAATCTCGTTGGGTAATGTTGCCTTAAATTTCTTATGCAGCGTAATCCTTAAGTGTTTGGCAACCAAACAATTGGTATTAGGGACTCAAAACCAATTGTTTTGGCTATTGAAAATCCTACTCTCTACCTCCAGCGTTTGAAGCTTTGGTAGTTTCCAACGACTCCCCATTCATTCTGCTCTGAACGATTCCCTATAATCTGACTATTGGGCATTGCTCTCATATCAAATTATTTCTTGATTTCTTTGGGGATGATTGCAAATAATACTCTCATTAGTTGCCGACCTCTAATATCATCGGGAATGATGTCCAATGATAATCTCATCATTTGGTGACCTCAAATATCATCAGGGATGATGTCAAACAATAATTTCATCAATTGACAGCTGTTGCCAATATATAAAACTATAACTTAATTGTCAAATTTATTAATCGTTAAAAGGTTGGATTATGTGGTCATCTGATATTTCAACACCTGTTGACATGTCATATTGACTGAACTTTGTGGTTATGGTATGATTATTGATAGTTGCTCCCCAATTGGGTTGAGCCAATTATAGTATTATGCCAAGGCTGGAAGTTAGGGTTGGTCAGGACAATTAATTGCCCCAATTTGGTATTTAGATCACCAGCGACTAGTATCTGAGAATGATCCATTTATATATTTAAGTAATGTTGGTGGAAACTGATGATCCCAAGTTTGAGGCACCCAAGGATGTTTCTAGAATCTCATATATAAATAATCATTTATCACATAAGAAAGGCGATTTCCTGAACAAGCAACTATGATGAGTCGAGATGTATCATTATCAAGAAGCTAAGATTTCATGAGTTTACCCAAGTGGCCAGAGTAGTTCTTTGTGCATAATAATCAACTCTAAGGTCAAATCCACATTTTAATATTTATTTATATCTAAAAACCATATGGCTCACCAGTGACGAAATGCTGAGGATGAGCCAAAACTAATATCTAGCCATTGGGAAGGATGGGATTAGAGGTTTGACACCAATAAGAGAGTAAGCGCAGTGGAAGAGAGAGTGTGTGGTTGGCTGGAAGGTCCATCAATGAAATGATAGGTTAGTGATGTACGCAGTAGCTCTTTTGAAAAATATACATGCCTGGTGCTTCCCTTTCAATAAAGATCTCCCTTTGCCTAATCTATCCTTTTATTTGAGTTTATTTTTATACTTGTTGGTGTTTGATTAGCTGGAAGGTGGGTGAAGTGGGGGTGGGGGTGAGCCTCTAGTTCATCTAGGGAGGGGAAGAGTATGCTGGTGTGACCCCAACTGGAGGTTAGGTTCCAGTGATTGTTTGTGGTGGGGATAAGCCGCCAGTTCGGCCAGGGAGGGAAGAGCACGCTGGTGTGACCCCATACCAGAGGTTAGGTTCTGGAAATTGTAGATGGCAGGGAGGGGCAATCCCTGGATGCCCATCTCATATGCCAAGACTGTAAATAGGAGGAATACCATCTTATTAAGTGGGGGAAATTTCAGAAAATTAACTAGATGAATTACTCCTTGATTTAGCAGATTAAGATGAAATAGTTTAATCTCAGTGGAATTGCTAATTGACTGGATTTCGTGGTTATTGATGCAATTGCTTGGTGGTTGCTCCCCAATATGGGTAGAGCCAGAGATCAGTATTTCATTGAGATTGGAAATAGGTTCAAGTGGGGCCAATCAGTGGCCCCAAATTATTATAAGGATCACCAACAACTAATAGCTGAGGATGATCCAATTGTTTTATTTATTATATGTTGTGGAACCTGACAATTCCAAGTTCAAGGCAGCCGAGGTTGTTTCCAGTGTCTAATGTATTAATTGATATGAAAGTCAAACTTGAGTTGTTGCCTAAGGAAGGCGAAACCCTGAGTAACTGACTAATAAGAGTCAAATCATGTCATTGGTGGGAGCTTAATTATCCTGAGTTAAGCAATCAACCAAAGAGGTTTCTGACGTATAATTACTAAGCAACTTGAAGGATGAATCATAATTTAATATTTATTTTATAAGCAATTTATATGACTCATCAGTGACTTAAGGCCAAGGATGAGCCAAAACTAATATTTGGTCATTGGGAAGGATGGGACGAGAGGGGTGAAGCCAGGAAGAGAGTAAGTGTAGCGGAAGAGAGAGAGTGGTTGGCTGGAAGGTCCAGTGATGATCCAATAGGTTGGTGATGGGCGCAGTAGCCCTTTTATAAATATAATAACTTGGCGCTTCCCTTTCATTAAAGATCTCCTTTTGCCTAATCTACCTTTATTAAGAGTTTGTTCATATTCTTGTGGTTGGGGTTTAGACTGGGGGATCTCTTAATGGTGCGGGTGACATGCCAAGGGTCAGCCGGTGCTGCTGGCCCCAACGCCTAAGGCGAAATGGCAAGGGCCAATCAGTCTTCATACTGGCTGGCCTGCCGACCAGCAGAGCCCACTGTTGTGGGTAAAACAATTTTCTGACATTATTGAAAATCAAACCTGTCAGAATCTTGGTAATTTTAGCAGATTTAAAGCAGGGATTCTTGTAAACGCCTTGAGAAATCGTTCAGCTTTACGAAGAGTTTCTAGAAGTAGTTGTAGTAATTCAAGATATCTCAAGAAGTTTCAAAAATTAAGTAGGTCGAAATTAAGCAAAATTTAGTACATTTAATAGTTTTAAACTGAGAGAAAACTCCTTAAACGCCTTAAGAATTCATAAATATTTGAAAGAATTTCCAGAAAAGGCTGTAAAAATTCTAGAGGCTTCAATTTCTGCTGTACAGTCCCAGAATCCCGAGAAGTTAACAATGGCAACTAAGCTGACATCCATATAGATAACCTCAATGGAAGTATAGAAACTTAAATTTATATTCTAGAATCTATATTTCCAAAAAAATCCCCAAATTTCAAAATGAAATTCTATAATTTTATAATTTTAGAATCATCTTGATTTTAAGAATTCTCAAATCAGGCACCATGGACGTCATGAAGAACACCAAAGTTCTGAAGAAGGCATCACTTATATGATGCTACTCCCTAAGGGCAAAACCCATTTGTGAATATTTAGTTTAGAACTTTAAGAGATAGTGCTGTTTCTTTTAAGGTGCCAACATAGCCAACAAATCCGTGATTTCACTGATGGTGCTATATTCTGTTTGGGGGTTCAGACCATAGACCTTTTAGTAAAGAACGCTAAGCAACTATTATAAGTTGGTGTACATTACATAAAGAGGAATGATGTAACAATTCCTTCTCCAGGTGTAACCTGCCATTGAATGTAGGCTTAAAGTGATGCTTCCAATCATGTGACAACAGTACTATAGAAGCTTCTGATTCAGTGATTTTGATACATGTGTCGCTCTGCTGAACATGTTGAGACAGTCAGCAAAGTTGATCCTGTAGTAGGTAAGATGCTCCTCCATACCTTCAATGGTTAGCTTTAGTGCAAGATCCATCAAGCGATATGTCTTTTGAAGAAAACTTTATTTTTCTTCACGTTTTCAATTTAGATGTCAAGATCATTGAATTTTTGATAAATAGTGGAGAAGAAAGTAAATATGTGTTTGTTCTCATCTTATAATACTCCAATACGCCAGTTCAATGCCTCCTTCATCTATTTTCATTCAGTGTTTTAAGAAGACTTGTCTATGTTGGCTTTTAATTCTTCCATAAGAGTATTCATGTGTTGCTCGGCTTCATTGAGGTGATAAATTGGCTTGTGTCTTCTTAACTAGGTGGTTTACCTCTTATATCACTCACCAATTTGTTGAGTTGCTTGGAAATAGAGTAGGTAGCCAGCTGATTTGCAAGGGATACTATATCCTTCTAGTAATGGGCTACTCGGGCAATAATGTTCTGAGATACTGAATGAACCTCTGAGGTCTAGTGAGCTTTAAGCTCATCAATTCATCTTAGGGAGTGCTCTAGTTTGGACTTGAGGATATTAATTTCTTCTTCCTTGTTAGGACGGCCAGTAGATACTTGGGCTGCATTTCACCACGGGCTTCAAAATCTTACTTGCATAGCTCTTGGACAAATTTTTTAAGCAATCCTTGGGTCCTTTCACTAGATACCACAATATCCTTTCTGAGGAGTTCCATAATTTTCTCCACATACTAAATAACACCAGAATCAATGGTACCCATTTGATCATGAAGTTGAATGATATAGGAATGATCTGATTCAATATGTCAGCATATGTTCCCTAGACTTTGTGATGCTAAATTATATGCATGTTGATAGGCATCTCGATACCCTTGGATATTGATTAGTGATTTAGCTCCTTGTTATGGACTCCTAGTAAGTGCACAATATGATATAAAGCTGGGTGTAAAAAAAGCTTATTGTATTAGGTAGATATACAATTAAATAGTATGTTTATGTTAGAACATTAGATCTATATATAAATCTATGAGAGTCTGTCCATGTTAGATGCCCTTTTGTGACTGACTCTTTCTCCTACTTTATTATTCCTCAAGTTAAGTCTCTGACCACTTCATTAGGAATCCAAATTAGACATTGAGATTCTGGGATCCACAGGGGACTTAACTAAACTCCTTCAGATGTGACCTAGGACATAGATCCCATTTGGCCATCATCTTTACTATTTCCGCTGTGCACCAATCAGGTTACAATATTTATAGAATTATCTTCAATGGATTAATCAATTAAATTAAGGTATCATTAAGCGATGACTGTGCTTCTGTAGAAGCTCCAGCCTGTAAGGATTCCTTTTTTGAAAGGCTCAATTGTGCTATTACCAAGAAGCCTGATAATCTATACTTGGTCAAGTCTAAGACTTTCGCAGGTATTTTATTATTTTTTTAGGTTGTCTAAGTCTCATTTAGGTTCCCACAGATGGAGGATCTGTTCTATGATAAGAGGCAAAGAGACTTATTGGAGAAAATTCACCAAGATGGAGATTTAGAATATAAATTTATGGAGCGTGATGATAATAATAAGACTATACTGAAGCTCTAGGTGAGTAACAAATCAAAACACCAGCTAAAATACCTCAATTGCAGCAATCCATATTGACAGATGAAAATGAAAAGGCAGCTGCGAGGGCTAGCCAGGGATTTCCAGAATTGCAAGTGATCACCACTAAATGTTAAATGAAACTATGGAACTCACAAATAAATTAGGATATCTTAGAGAATCTTTACAAAAACCAAAATGGCTGAAAGGTAAAGAAAATGGAGTGAAAGTGGTACCCGTTGGGGAATACTTCCTAAGTGCCCACAAAATGGGGAATGGAAACTAAGCACACTACCTTTAATAAAAGTTTATGATTTTATTCTAGTGGATAAGCATTCCAAAATGTTTTCAAATACTGACTTAGATCTGACCCAATTGGGTGGACTGGTATAAATTTGTTGGTGGGTATATTTATGCAACCACAGCCACACTTAAACCAATGATGATGACGCCTCCAGCGCAAGGCAGGTGGTGCCCATGGCCAGGCCACACATGGCCAGCTCCATTGGGTAAGAAAAAAACTGATCATGACCATCCTGTCAGGGATGGACTCATTTCCGAAATTGTTGAGAGTCCCTGGCAGATGGGCAACTTCACCTCTGAAATAAACTTGCATCCTTTATTTTTAGCAGAATGCGACTTGGACCCCCTGTGGAACTCAAACCTTTGGATATTCCCTCCTGAGGACCTGCGTGCCTATCTTCCGCTGGTGATAGCTTCTACCTCCGCCATCTCCTGGCACACAATATGAATTTTTCCCACCAACTCTTTGGTGGTAAACATGGGCCAAAGAGGCGCAATTCTCAGGGGATATGTCATTACTCACCTATTGTCTACCACATGGGCTAAATTGCCCAGGGCAACAGGAGTGATGGCTGCCGGCTTCCTCCCCTTTTTTGGAATGAAAATTTCTCCCAATATAGACGCAGGGGTTGTTCCCCAGGGCTTATATTACATTTCCCTTTTTGCGATGGGGAGCATTGCACCAAGAATTTGGGCCAGTGCAACATTTTTTTGCCTTGAGGAGCTTAATTGTCAAGATAAAGGTGACCTTCTGGAGAGGATGAGGAGAATCTGGATGTGCCACATGGAAGGCTTCGACCAACTCACAACAAATGCACAGTTGTGAGCATTAACACAGCTATTATCATATTAGGGAAACCTTTTCACACAACCAAGTAGTGCACCAAATAGACGCGAGTATGGGATGCAAAATAGCATCTACCTCGACTTCCGAAAAGTCCTCAATAACCACAAGCTCAGGGTCCACAGGTGACATGTTTTTAAATGGTGACAACTGGGAAGCGTGGAAGATGGGGTGCTGTTTCCAGTAAGTGGGAGGCGCCAACTGGATAGAGTCGTTGCCATAATCAACAACAACCTTGTGAGGACCTGTCAGTTTTCTTGAAAATTTTCCTTGAGGGCACTTCATATGCAGGTGGCGGGTAGTAAGCATGTCTGAAGAACCATCTGTGATCTCATGAGTGGGAAGCCATTTCTGATCTGCAAACCACTTATAATCGCTGATGGCCTTAATAAGATGCTCCTGGATCAGGGATTGAGTGCACCAGATCTGCTGCGCATGCTCCGCTGCTACATGGGCCTCTGGGTGAAGGCAAAGCCCAGGGGCTATTGAGGGGCTATACCCCAACGTGAACTCATAAGGTGAAAACCCCATGGATGCTTGGGAGGCAATATTGTAAGCAACCTGGGCCAGCAGAAGGTCATCCGCCCTAATATCCTAAGCGGCAGTGACATAACACTGGAGATACTGTTCTAGGATCTGGTTGACCTGCTCACATTAACCGTCTGACAGGGGGTGATACATGGTGGAATGGCATGACTAAATTTTTAGGATAGCCATAAGGGCTGTCCATAAGTGTGCCATAAACTATGGCCCCCGGCCACTCATGATTTCCTGTAACAACCTAAATATTGAGAAGACATGCCGCACAAAGAAGTGAGAAGTTACTCAGAGATAATGGTGGACAAAAAGGAGATATTTAAATAACTTTATAAAACGGTCTACAATGACTATAATCGGGTTATGCCCATTGGAGCTAGGGAGCTCAACAATGAAATCAACGTATACCAAGATTCAAGAGCCATCAGCTTGCTGCAACGGATGAAAAAAGCTTTTCCAACTGTAATGATTGGATTTTCCCATGCGCACATTATGCAACTAAAGAATCACACCATAATGTCCTTAGAGATTCTGGAAAGTTGCACATCAGATTCACCACGTGGGGCACTTTTTGTTGTCTGGATGACCCAATGACATTGGGTTATGATGAGCCCAAATCGCTTTTGGCGCAGAGGTGAGGCGATATCACAGTCTCAACTAAAACAAAATTCCCCTCCACCAACGAATAACTGGACTACTTATGCGTCGGCAGTAACAGATGGTCTAACAACTTCAGGCCTTACATACAGGCCATCTGCCTGCCAATACCCGAGTGACCAGAGGCACGTTCAAGGACCAATCCACCACTGAATTTGTGGGAAGAGCAATGTCTAAGATTTGGGACAGCGGAATTGCTGTAGTTAACTCCTGCTCAGCTGCCGCTGCCATACTCAATACAGATTTGTGACTCAAAGTTTTGGAAAGAATATTTAATGCACTTTCAAGAATTCATGCTCAAAATTGTAGCTACAGAGGTCACAATATGTCTGAGTCTGATATGCGCTAGCTTCTGTGGATTCCAAAAAAAAACATAAGATCCTGATGATCCATCTGCACATCCACCTCATGCCATGCGCCATGTAGAAGGTACCGTCAGTGGGTAAGAGACCATGAGACAGTGGCCAACTCTTTATCATAGATGAACCAGGACTGTTCATATGAAGTTGACTTGCATGAGAAGTAGGTTACATGTATTCCAAACTGTTGTGCTCTTGCAATAACACCACCCCACAGTCTTGGATGAGGTGTCGCATGCTTCAATTAATGACTTGGTGGTATCCGCACCATGAGAACAGGAGGCGCTAGAGACAACTTCTTGATGACATCAAACACCTATTGGCATTCCACCATCTATCAAAATAAAACATTTTTCCCTGCCAGGGGTTGCAATGGCTCAGCCAGCTGCGAGAGGGAGGGAGAAGTTTTAAAAGAGTTAGTCATTCCCAAGAAGCTCCACAGCTGCTTTTGGGTCATGGGAGTGGGCCACTCAAGTATTGGAAACAGCTTGCTGTGGGGAATGGTGTAATTATCCTTCAAGAATAAGTTACCAATGAATGTAACCTCTTCATTGAAAAATCAAACTTTGAGGGTTTCACATAAAAGTTGGCCTTGTGCAACGCAGAAAACGCAGCCACCAGGTCCTTCTTGTGTTGCTCAGGAGTGGGAGAATGCACAATGATATTGTCAATATAAGCCACCGCACAGAAGAACCAAAGGTCGCCCATCATGTTGTCAATCATCTGCTGGAATGTGGCTAGAGCAATTTTAAGCTAGTAGGAATTATTTATTATACCAAGGCAAGCTGGCCAGGGGATGGACAATACCAAGCTCTGAGGAGTAAAACTTGTACTAAATTAGAAATTAATGAACAGAAAAAAATATGCGTGTCGCTCAAACCAAATTGAAAAATAAAAATAAAAAACTAAAATGATTTAACCAGGTCAGATGTGGTGAACCGCTATGCGTCCATGGTGGGGGGTGATTCAGGATTGGGAGACCATCTTTCTCCTCTGTGTCAGATAGTGTAAGGCAGAGTGCTGAGAGAATGGGCTTTGTTGCATTCTCAAAATGCGGGTCAAGGAAACAGAGTGGCTCGGGCAGCTCAAATTTAGCTATGAGAAGGGTGGTGATATATTTGAATAGGGCTTTCTCAGCCTTGAGGCGAACTTTTGGTAGGGTGGTGAAAGTGGCGATGTTGTTGCTGGTAATGAAGGTCTTAGGGCCAAATTTTGTGACCATCACGACTTTTTGTATTGCCTTGTGGGCAATTTGAAAGAATTGGAGGAATTCTTTTTTATGAAATTGTTACATGGGGAGAAGGACAGGGTTGGGTATCCCCTTGGCCAAGACTGTGACTGATTTTGCTATGGCTTTTTGGAGGGGGCGACAATCAAGGGAGGCAACAGCCTATTCAATTAGTTGGTGGTCACATCAAAATTCATTGGCATCAGAGCATAGAGCATAGTGCCGAGTTGGAAATTGAGCTGCATAATCTGAGTTTAGATACATTATGAGGCCTGGTGCCTCGACCAAGTTGGGGATGGGAAAACCCAAATCATCAACCTCCTCCAAATAATTTCAGGGATTTTTGTTGAAAACAATAGGCTGATCAGCATACAGGTGGACTGATTGGGTGGCTGTATGGGGTTTTTGAATTTACTGGGGTCCATGCTGGTTTCTGATTAATTGGATTAGGTGTGGTGGCTTTACATGCAGGTTCTCTATTGGATGAATCCGTGGCAGTTGCATCTACCATTTTGGGTGTAGGGGAGGGAGGATTGTTCCCTTTCAAAAAAGTTTTTATGTCAGCAAAGGGAGCATCATGGGAGGAGTTGAGTGTGTGGGCTCCATCTCGGGCTATGGTGAGGGAGCGCCACTTTTAGTGGTCCAGGTCAAAACCAATGGGGCAGATCGTGCGCTCTTAGTCTACTCTGGCCCAGAAAGGGTGGTCAGAGGCAGAGGGGACAACGGTGCAAGGGGGAATCGAAAATTGCAATTTTGGTTGATATTAGGCATATAGTTGCAAAGGCGCTAGGGCCCACAAGTTAGTAGGCTCCATTGGGAACCATAAATTGTAGAATGGGAACAGCGCCATAGAATTACAACCCAGCTATTAGTTCGTTGTATAAAGTTTCATGGGGGAGGTGGATGGGGAGGCCTGCAAATTGAACCACAAAAGTGATGTCATCAGGCAACCAGGTGCAAGTGGTTGGGATGGGGGTTCCCTGGAACACCAGTGGAATTTTGGCTGTGATTGCAGCAACAGCTTCACAAGTGAAACCGAAGTCAAAGTACCCCTTGTAGGGGCAGAAGTTGATAAAGTCTTCTGTCTGCATAAGCCTGAGCTAATTCTATGATATGTTTGTTAGTATAGTAAAAAAAGTTGCCATATTCAACCCAGAGGCCAAATTGCATCTTGCTTTGGGGGAGCACAATGGGGCTATGAGGCACCGCTTGGGAATGTTCAAGGTGGAGGGTGAGATCCTTGGGGGCTGGTGAACTAGTTCAAAAGCGTTTTCACACTGAGCTGGAAGACGCTAGGGGTTTTGCTGCTGCCCCATTTTGGAGCAGCAGGAGGTAGGGCTGAGGACATTGGGGTTTTCTGTGTGTCAGTTTTTTGGAGTAGTTTAGTTCTGCTGTAATTTTTTAAATTTTCTTGAATGTGATATAGAGTTAAAAAAAAATCTAGCTAATAGGAATTAAATGGAACTGAAATGATGCCCTTCTGGTATGAATTGTTATAAGCCACTCCTGCTCATCCGCCACCTAAACTATTTGAATTCATTCACAATATCGAGTTTTTAAAAACACCTGGGATTTTGCAATTGCCTAGTTAATTGTCTGCTCAAGGGGAAGGGGTAAGGATTGTTAATGGTTACGTTGTTAAGATGTACATAGTCCACACAGGGCCACAAGGTTCCATTGGCCTTCTGAGCAAAACTATGGGAGAGGCAATTGGTGAAGTCTACTAAAAACTCACCTACTCATGAGCATGCCATTTAACCACATCTATAAGGCACTGTCATCCTGGTCTGTATAAGGGTATAGGGAAAAGTTGATGCTGATTACAATCACTGTCAAGCGGAAGGCCAGATCCCACTTGGAGTGAGCAGGAAGCTGGTTGGCTTATTCCATATCAAAAATATACTGAAACTTGGCTAGGCTAGTTGGAATTCCTCCAGCAGCTCTAGTGATTTCTTTAAAGCAATTTACCCCACCGCCCATTGGAGAAAAAGTACTGATCAGCGGAATCTCACCCCTCGCTTGGGAGTTCTAAAATGACAAAAGGTTTCTCTAGGTCGATATAAACCTGTTGCTAATGCCACCAACCATTTTCCAGGATAATGGGAAATAACAAGTCTGGTACCTAGTAAACTGATAGCAGAAGCCAAACCCTTGTACTAAAATTTTCACCAGGCGCTGTACCAGGTAGCAAGTCACTTGAACTTATCATGCACCAAAAACTGAGGATCCTACATCCAAAATTAAGGTTTAACCCTCAAGCAATCTGCAAACTCATGAAGTTCCTGGTGGCTTCTATGTTAATAAGAGCCTCAACAGAAGCCATGTGAGCGCCCAACTTGATCTTGACTTGTAACAAAAAACAATCCTGATCTTGTATCATTGTCAAAGTTTAAGACATGCTTAATTGGGAAGAGGTGTCCGCTGGACCAATCCCATTCCATCTGCGAGAGAGGATGCTGTGTCCGCCACCATATGAACAGAACCTGACTTTATTGCTTCTGACAGGGACAATAAAGGCATCAGCGGATTAATTTACACCTGTTCACAAAAGTGGTAGCATCAACCATGAGAATACAAGCATAGGAAGCCTTAATAGCTGTGTGGGTAGGAAAATCAGCATCCCTAGGAACAAACAACACCCTCACGCTTGCAAGACCATGCCTGCCCACCTCCTCATTAAAAAAGAGGAAACCACTGGTCCTCCTTCACTTGACCTGGGGGAGGCCCTACCATTATTAGGGTTAAAGATGTTTGAATCACATAAAAGCTGTGATCCTCCTAAAAGGCCCTCCTCCCAGCATACACCCCCTCACCAACAGTTAAATCTTCCATTCATATAACCGAGCCATTGAAGCACCCCACCTATAGGGCAGGATGGAGAAGAAAGAAAATGTGGGTTGCTCCATTTATGTCATGGAGCATTCTGATGTTATTAAGACTGTCCTGGAGCTCTGGATGAGTAATCACCCAAAACCCCAGCCAGAATACCTCTTGCACAGCTATCCATAAAATGGATAGAAAATTAAAAAGGCAGCCGTGAGGGCAAGCCAGGAATTTCCAGTTTTGGAAATTATCGCCACTAAATGTTTTTATGGACCTCCAGAACTCACAAATAAATTTTGATATTTTAAAAGAAAATTTGTTTAGCAAAACCAAAATGGTTGAAAGGAAAGAAAATAGAGTGACAGTGGTACCTATCAGGGACGGCTACCTAAATGCTTACAAAATGGGGAATGGAAAATAAGCACACTGCCATTGAGAAAAGTTCATGATTATGCTCTAGTGGATCAGCATTCCATATTGTTTTCAGATACTGACCTGAATCTGACTTAATTAGATGGACTGGTATCAAATTTGTTGGTGGGGATATTCTTACAACCACAGCTACACTTAAACCAATGATGATGACGCCTCCAGCGCAAGGCAGGTGGTGCCCATGGCCAGGCCACACATAGCCAGCTCCATTGGGTAAGAAAAAATTACCATGCCCATTCCTGTCAGGGATGGGCCCATTTGCAAATTTATTGGGAATTTTAAAGGATGGGCAACTTTGTGTCTGAAACCAACTTGCAGCTATTATTTTCAGCAGAATGTGACTTGGCCTCCACTATGGAACTTGAATCTGAAGATACTCCCTCCTGGGGGCCCGCGCCCCCTACCTTTCACTGGTGATGGCTTTTACCCTCCGCCACCTCCTGGCACAGCCTCTGGATTAGGTTACTAACTCTTTGGTGGTAAAAATGGGCAGACTATGTGCAATTTTCAGGGGATACGCCGTTACCCACCTCTCATCCACCACATGAGCTAAATCGCCCAGGGCAACAATAAGGAAGGCCGCCAGCTTTTTTCTTTTATGGTTGAAATGGGAATTTCTCCCAATTTAGTCGCAGGGGTTGTTCCTAAGGCTTACAATATAAGGCATAATTTTATCAAAATTTAGCCTTTTACATTTCATATGATGCTTTTAACCATATAATTTATATAAAAAAGAGCAATATAATTAATGAAAGGGCTATCTAAATTGAGGATATTCATTGGTTATCACTTCAGAGTTCATGAATGTCTTTGTAGCATAGATCTATAGAAGAGTAATGTTCTCTGGATAGGCAATTAAATGAGACTTTGTTTTACCAAATCAATCTTCAGGTTGATTCTAGATTTGTACCCTTTTGAGGACACAGTTTGGTCTGTAGCTTCATGAGGTATCTGATGGAGTTGTCACCTCACATCAAGTGATTCTGTAATTTTCGTGAATTGATCTTCTCTCTTAGGGAATTGAGAACTTGAGTTGAGTCCAAGGTTAATTTTACTGCCAGCTAATATATTACTAGCTGATTTATCTGTGAAGAAATTTATGGGATTATAAACTTTTGAGTAGCCTTTTTTGACAGTTTTCTTGAAGAACTAATCTAAACAGTATTCTTATTATTTTATATTATACCCTAGTAATCAAAAATAACTTTAAATTTTATAGCTATACAGTACATACTAGTAAGATATATGATATTTTAGGGAATAATGAAATAGTCTAAAATTATTGTTTAGTAAGATTTAGCAAAATACTTGTAGCACCTGTCATGAAAGTAGCAAATGAGATTTAGACTGACCTGCAAGTTGGGGTGCATGAGCACCAAGAAGGTAAGCCAGAATGCCAAATGCACTGCTGATTGAATGACTTGAAGGTAGGACAGCCACAAACGTCGACTCAAGATGGTAGTAAGGAGCAAACTGGCACACTGCAGGCTTTTGTTACAAAGGAGGCAGCAATCTGGGCATGAAATGCTTGTATGCTAAGAAACAGGGCAGGGTTTCGACGCAGGGTTATTGGCGAGAAGGTGGGTGGCAAGTTTGTGAAATAACACCTTGAGGGGAGGTAAAACCTCCAACAGGTTTGACAGAACCTTATGCCAAATAGATTTGGCAAGTGGGAAGTATCTAAGGATGCCCCAAGTATGATATGCCCAGTCCATGACAGTAAGCAACATTGTTGTTATAATGACCACAAGGGACCAGTTATTGGAGAATCCAAAGATTATTTTTGAATTTGATTGTACAGCGGATACCAAAAAATTCAAAAAGCAAATTTAATCAGTGTGAGGGGTTTTATTGCAAAATAAGATAATTAATCTGACTGACAATCATACAAGTTGGGGATGATTGCTCGAATACTTAATCGCTTAGGGAATAAGATGGCTTGTATGGGCATAGAGGCCTTGATTTTCTAACCAAGAATAATAGAACTCATGTGAAATTATTATAAATTATGTGGCCGCATCAGCGGAAGACTGAGATGATGTTGATTTGACTTCTGGCGCCTGAATCACGTTTTTATCACTATTGAGCCTACCCAAGTGGCGGCATCTCACTTGACAAGTGGCGGGTTCTCCCAGGTCATTTCATGTAGGGATGGTCCCAATTGGTTGGAAACGTATTCAAGACACCCAAACTAGCCACCTCAGTTTCCTCAGTGCATATGAAATAATTCAACATTTATCATCACTGGGCCTAACTACAAAGGTGGAGGGTTTTTTTCTTCATTGATCCAGCAGTTCTCAAACCTGGCATCTGTAAGAGACTCACTTTATTCTCCCCATGTTAGTCCCTTTCTGCTGTGACTTATGCGCTAACCCCCTTGATATGCTTCATCAATTTTAGTTTTCAGAACAGGAATGGGCAAGGGGCCTTCAGGGGTAGGCCGTAACCCACCGCTCATCTACCACATGAGTTAGATCGCCCTGTGTGACAAGGGGGATGGCCGCCCTCTTAAGACCCTTCTTGGGGGAAATGGGAATGCCTCCTAGTCCAAGCGCAGGGGGCACTCCCCAAGACTTATCATATTCTTTACTTTTCCAAGAGGGGAGCACCCCCACCAGGAAACTGATTAAGGGCGACGTTCTTATGAGTTTTGGTAGCTTAATTGTCACTATAGTTGGACCTTTGAAGGGAGCCTCAGGGTGAGCAGTGTGGAGTGCTTTGGCCAACTCAGAACAGTTCACACATAATCCCAAGAACCAACCCAGCTATTCTCATATGCGGGGTGACCTTTTCATTCAACTAAATATAAAACTGAGCAGCACAATTGAAGGGAAGCCAAGATAGCGTTGACCTCAGCCACTTCTGACCCCTCTCACATGATTGGCTCAGGTTTCATGGGATTGCGCCATTAAAGGGGACAACTTTGATACATGGCATATGGGGTGTTGCTTCCAATGAGCCAGAAAATTCAAGTGGAATGCACCGTTCCCCAGGTCCTCTTATACAATATGATGACTCAATGTTTGCTTGAAAATTGTGAGAGGGCACCTGCATTTGCAGATGGCGCGTGTTCAAGATAATTGTGACCCCACCCTAATATCATGCGCTGGAAGGCGCTTCTGGTCAGCAAACTGCTTAATGTCACTAATAGCCTTGGTTAGGTGTTCATAGACCAAGGACTTGGTGGCGCAGATTGGCTGTTCATGGTCAGCTGCAGTTGGCACCTCTGGAAGAAGGCATGGGCCTACCAAAAATGAAGGTTTATAACCTAAAGTGGCTTCATAGGGGGAGAAGTCTATAGATGCGTGGTTTTATTGTTATATGAAAACTGAGTGAGCAAGAGATCATCCACCCAAGTGTTATGAGCGGCTTCAGTGTAACGGCGGAAGTTTCACTCTAGAATTTGATTTACTTCTCAGTTTGTCCATCTGACTGAAGATTGTATGCGGTCAAATAACATGGCGTAATCTTTAGAACTGACAGCAGTTCATTTCAGAAGCATGCTGTAATTGAGTGCCACAGTCACTGATGACTTTCTGTGGCACCCAAACATGGAGAACACATGTTTCACGAACAGTCTGGCTATCTCATCAAAGGTGATGGCAATGAACAGGATATGAAGAGGAAGAATCTGGTGAAGCAATTTACGATTATCATAATGGCTGTAAACCCATTGGAGCTTGACAGCTCAAAAATGAATTCTACAGACATGGAGGTTATTGGAATTTCGTGAGAAATTATGATAAACAAGCGCTACAAAGGCTACAAAATTATTAGTTCCGTGGCTCTAGAAAAGATCGACTTAAGTGCAACAAAGTTATTACTTCCATTGCGATGGATAATTCCAATTGAATATACAGAATATTCTATGAAAATAGACCAAAATTAAACAACATGAGACGAGAATTGAGGTACTTCAATAAAACTAGAGATATTTATAGGAAAATTTAGTGGTTCTTTGCGAGGATTTCCTTGATCCACCCAAGGTAAGATCTTTCCTACCAGAAGACCAACATTGTTGATTATCATTATTATTATAATATTCGTGATGATAATATCTAATAGAGTTCTAGTTAGATGTGATCAACCTTCTTAACGAGGCCTAGCACCTTTGAAATGATTAGTCATTTTGAATTGCTTGGCCATCTTGAATTACTGAGTTTATTTGGGTTGATTAGATTCACCCATCATAGGAGGTCGATAACTCCAAAGAGTCTTTATTTGTTCAAATTGAGAATCAGAAATATTAGTTTTAGATTTCTCCATCTTATTAGACCAAGATATCAAATCTCGATCTAGAGTATTTTCGGTCATCCTAGTTGTATCTCCAACAATGCCCCTTCAAGATCTTACCTAGGGGGCACACACTTGCAAAGAAACCTACTATGCACTCTATTGATAACAGTACCAGTATCAATAGAGGCAATGGAGTATTCATCACCCCAACAATAGATAATATAATAAGGACCAGCCCATAAGGGGTCCAGTTTATGAATTCTTCCTCCCAGCCTATGGTGGTAGAAGAGTAAAAGGTCTCCAACTTGATATTCTGGTAACATAAGTCTACTATCGTTGGTCTGGGTTTCTTCCTTCAAGGTAGTAGCGGCAAGGGAACTTGAAGGTAAAGCTTGTAATCAGATTATCTCATCAGCTAGTCTCCTCATCACTAAATCAGTGGTTTGCGGGGTAGCATCTTCAAGTATAGGTTGTACACTTGAAGGGAGGATAGGTTCCCAACCATATAAATCTTTAAACGGAGACATTCCAATAATACATTTGTAGCTAACTCTATAAGCTAACATCGCACTTGGTAAGTAAAGGTTCTACCTACTAGGATCATTGGAAACCATCTTTCAAAGAATGGCTAATAGGGTACCATTTGCTCATTTGACGGCACCATTAGTGGAAGGATTATATGGGGATGTGAATGACTGGTAGGTACCCATTAATTTGGTAAGCTCAGCTACCAACTGAGATATGAAATTGGTCCCATTATCTGATAACAGGACTTTCAGGCTGCCATGCCTGGTGAAAACTTGTTTAAAAAGGAAAGATGCCGTAGCCTTGGCAGTGACCATGGAGACAGAGATAGCTTCAATCCATTTAGAGAAATGATTGATAGCTAATATAATAAATCGATGTCCATAGGTGGCCATAGGGAGAGGACCTACACGTCAATACTCACAGTAGAGAAGGGTCCAGAAGGTCCTATAATTTGGTGTTGGAACATCGGATTTCCTGCACGTTGTTGTTGGCATTTAAGGCATGACTCTAGCACATCATGTACATATTACAGCATGCTATCCCAATAACAATGATTTTTTAACCATTGGAGGGTCTTAGCGAAGCTCCATGGCCTACAGTTTGGTGGTCCTCTATGATAGTATCAGTCCTTACAGAGGGCCGAATAAAGGGCAACCACTTAGATCCTGACCTTTTATATAGTGATCCATCTTTGACCTGAGTGTCTTCAGTTAAGGATTGTAACTTCAAGATAACATCCTTAGATTCACAGAACCAGAGCTCAGGTCTACCAATCAGGTCATAAATGCGATCCTTCTCTGCAGAGAATAACATTAAGATAGGCAATCAAGAAAGGCCATCAGCGTTTTGATGTATAGCCCCAGAACGATGTTGAATAGTAAAATTGTAATTTTAAAGCTTCAAAGCCCAACTGGCTAAGCGCCCATAAGGATCCTTCATTTGCTGCAACCACTTCAGGGAAGCGTGATCCGTCACGATAGTGAAATGCTTGCCATATAGATTGTGGCGGAAATGCTTGATAGCGGCCAAAACAGTGAGGCATCCTCTCTTGGTAATGCTATAATTGCGTTCAGCCTTAGACAGGGTTTTACTATAGTATGCAATGGGGGGATCGACCATATTAGTATCATGTTGAGCCAGAATAGCTCCAATAGCAATATCAATGGCATTGGTAAAAAGAATAAAGGGTTTGGAAAAGTCAGGATGGGATAAGATAGGTGCACTCATTAGGGATTGGTGCAACAGATCGAAGGATTGCTGCTGGAATTCCTCCCATACAAAGGGAACTTCCTTAAGCAAAAGGTAGACTAGCGGCTCTGCAATTTACACAAAATGGGGGATGGATTGTCAGTAATAACTAACCATTCCTAAAATTACTTGGATATCGCACAAGCTTTTGGGAACAGGCATGTCCAAAATAGCTTGTACCTTATTAGATAAGGGTAATATACCCTCGCGATTACCCTTATGCCCCAAAAATTCCATCTCAGTCTTAAAAAAAGCACACTTTGATGCTTTAAGCTTAAGAGAGGCACAACACAGTCAGCCAAAAACTTCCTTCAAATGAGCCAAATGCTTGTTAAAAGTGCGTGAAAAAACAGTAACATCAACTAGATAAACTAAAACACAAGAAAGTTTCAAATCCCCGAACAAGCCATCCAGGGCTCGTTAAAACGTAGCAGGGGCATTACAAAGCCCCCGCGGCATACAAGTGGGCTCAAATAGCCCCTCACTAGAAATTAAAGCACATTTTTGACAGTCTTCTGGTGCAAGATCAATTTGCCAATAAACGCTTGAAAGGTCCATAGCTGAGAAATATTGGGACCCAGACAATAGCCTCAAGGTTCTTCTATATGAGGAAGAGGATAAGAATCCTTCTGAGTAACAGCATAGAGTTGACGATAGTCCATAACCACTCGGTGGCCCCCATCTTTCTTCTGGATGAGTAGTAGAGGGGAAGCTCAGGGACTTTTAGAAGGCGTTAATAGTCTAGCATCAAGAAGTTGTTTCAGCTCCACTGAGACCTGAGCTTCCTTGACTTTGGATTTGCGATATGGTCGAGCTCAGATAGGAGGAGTATCACCAGTTTTAACCTGACGCTGTACCTCTTTCATTAGGCCAAAATCTCCAGGACCTTGAGCAAAGATATACGCATATTCCTCAATCAAAGCCTCATCTTCCAGCTGTTATTCTGAATTGAGTGAATCCCAAATTCAACGTCAATTCTAGCAATGATAGGGGGATTTCCAGCCCAAATTACAAATAATCTCCACATCCTGAGACGGACAATAAGTCACCCACAGGAGTAGGCCTCACATTGGCGATGGGATTATTGTGATTTAATCGCATTGGTTGAGAAGTGAGATTGGCCAATAGAACTAAACCAGTTCCATAATAGGCAGGATCAAGTAACCAGGGCAAGGTAAAGCCTCCAAATGAGAAGGATTTGGATTACCGAAGATCTCTAACACATGATCACTCAGCACAAATACTTGAACTCCTGTATCAATGATGACTTGAGCTTTAGGGGGAATGGTAATCAGAGAGGTAGAATATAGCGGCAATCCCTCGGTGGCGCAAACTGACAGAGGTGGAAGTATAATCCTTGGACCCATGATTTGGTATTTGAGACTTGAGATAGAAGTGGTGTATTCCAGTAAGCAGACACATCGCTTTTTTGCCTTTGGTGATGGGAACATCATGTAGAATTAAAGGTACCCAGTACCCAATTAAAGATAGGTATTTGTCCCTAAGACTGATGATCTCATCAAAATTGGTGAGAAACTTGGTTCCCAAGAGCAGATCGTAGCAGTTGTTATCCAATACCACTGCAGGGGCTGACACAACCAGCTCTTCAGTGTGCATCGGAAGAGAGGAATAGGCTCCTATAGATTTAGTGTAGGAAGGTCCAGCGGTTCTGTAGTCTTGGGAATGGTTCAAGTCCTGCGCCAATTTGATCTTCTTCATAAGTTTGGACGAGATTAAATTGGTGGGCGATCCTGTATCAATGATAGCCAAAACTTTTACCTTATGCACAATGGCTTCCACCTGGGTCACATCAGTGCCAAAGTTTGGGATAGAAAACATTGAGGGATTTATCAATGGAATAGAATTAGAAGTAGAAGAAGAAGCATAAGCAGAAATAGTGTCTTTGTTGGATAGTTTATCAGGGATATCAAGCTCACTAGGAGCGGATACCACATAACAAACTGGTAGAAGAATCAAAAGATTTTGACTGAGGCACCTGAGGTAGGTCAGCACAGGGAGCCTCGTGCCCTATGCTGACTCCTCTATTTTCGACTCCTCTGCCTTTTTTCCAACATTGTGACACCACATGACCCACGAGACCACAATAAGTACACGGCTCCTTCTTCACTTTGGATTTAGGCTTAGGTGGCATTATATGGATGCGAGAACGTGGGTTACTAAAGGAGGTCAGATGTACCACCCCATTAGGGATTTCCATAAGTGCTTCCTTAATGTCGATAATGAAGCTGAAGTTTCATTTTAGGGACTTTAGATGTAATAATAACTGAGTGCAAGAAGCGAACGCACTCATTATGGCTGATATAGCATCATCAATGGTAATTTGGTCACAAATGGCAAGAGTTTGGGCCTCATGGTAGAATCGTTTTGCGAAATCCTGGATAGACTCTCCTCGTTTAATCTAATATCTATTCATAAAGGCCTGCTTTTGGTTGTAGAGGATTTGGTCACTCCCAAATTCCTTGATGAGGGCGGTTTTACTTGAGCCCAAGTAGTACAGACCTTGATATGAGGAACCATGATCTCTTGCGCGAACCAACTTAGACAAGAGATGATGTGGCGGACCTTCTGCTGACCAGTAGCTCCATCCATAGCGCGTTCATATATGAAAAGGAAAGAATTGATGCTACCTTCACCCAGTTCAAACTTATCTTTGAAAGTAGGTTTGAAGAGGGTGGTTCCATGATCAAAACGTGTGCACCCAATACCATGACAGGTCCAGCTATGGAGGGTTCAGACTCTGTAAAATGGGCTTGAGGGGGAACTCGATCAACCTGTTGTCTTAAGTGGTTCACGTCATCTTGTAAATTGTGGACCCATTGGTTGAGATGGTCATTTGTAGGCGCTCGGGTTAAGTTGTTAATTGTAGACAACATCTCAGTTTGCTTGGTCTCAAGTACTTCATATTTAGCAGCCAACCGCTCAATGGATGCTGTCAAAGAAGCAAACCAGGTTTCTTAAGTAGTTTGATTTACATTGCATAGCCGATTTTCATTCTCAACACCATCCAGTAAATTGATTAAAGAATAGTTTGGATCAGTTGGAAGACCTTGCAAGGAAAAGACACACCCTTGAGCTATTGCTCAGATTTGGGTTTCTAATGCTTGTATTTGATATACTAAGAGCATTAAAGGTTCAGAATTGGTCGTTGGAAGTGAGGAGCCAGGGGGACCAGGAGGTCCCGGGGGTCCTTGCAATCCATCCCTTCCTGAAGGACCCAAAGGCCTTGTTGACCCATTGGACCAGGAGGACCACGTTCCTCAGGTGGCCCCAGAGTTACTAACAGAGAACTAGGTGGGCCCGGAGGCCTTGAGGAACATCAAGGCTAGATTCACCTGCTCAAATTTTATCCACAACTTGGATCAGTTGTTGCAGGAGCATGTCGAGTTCTTTGAAGCAGTCATCATTTTGGGCTTGCAATATTCCCAGCTGTCTTTTAATCTCAGCTTCAAGGGTAGAGATTCAGTTTTGGATGGGGTTAGCAGCATCACAAACCTGTTTTGAGATTTCTTGGCCAATGTAGGCCACAACGCCATTGTTGATTCTCACCAAATGGTTGTGAAGGTCGTTACTCTCTCTTCTATTATTGAGAATTGCTTCCCAATTATCCCGTCCAAAGTCAGACGCTGTCTCTCAGAACGAGGATAGTTGAGAGTGAATTTGTTGCGCCAGAGTCAACTGGCGCTGAATCTCGAGGTGAAGAAACCCCAATATCTGGAGTACATGGTACATAGCGGGATGTATGTAATGCTGGAGGTACTGATCAGTTCTAGCCACACCAACTTTTGTAGGATGTAACACCACTCGGTTGTATAAACTTATCATATTGTCAGAAACTTTGTATCCTTGGTCGCAATTAGGATGAGCACCAGGCTGAATAGCCCCTATTATCAAGCCTTTGACTGTTTCCTCTAAATTAGCGGCTTGAATCTGATAGTTAGTTTGGTCAGGGCCCTCGATGGCCAAGTCCATAGAAGCTTGAAATTTCAGCTTATTTGAATTAGTGGAAGGCATCTCTTGCCTGTTGGAGTGTACCCATTGGGTGATACTCATAGATTCCTCAGAAGAGGAACTTGCTTTGCTATATGAATTCATCGTTGTGAAAGTATGTTTTCACCAGGTAGCCTTGGAAGCAGACCTGGCAGGGAGCACCAGTATTGGAATTTCGTGAGAAATTATGATAAACAGGTGCTATGAAGGCTACAAAAATTATTAGTTCTGTGGCTCTAGTGAAGATCGACTTAAGTGCAATGAAGTTATTAGTTCTGTTGCGATGGATAATTCCAATTGAATATACAGAATCCTGTATGAAAATAGACAAAAATTAAACTACGCGAGATAAGAATTGAGGTACTTTATTAATTAAAAACTAGAGATATTTATAGGGAAAATTTAGTGGTTCTTTGCGAGGATTTCCTTGATCCACCCAAGGTAAGATCTTTCCTAACAGAGGACCAATATTGTTGATTATCATTATAATATTTGTTATGATCATATCTAATAGAGTTCTAGTTAGATGCGATTGACCTTCCTAATGAGGCCTAGCCCCTTCAAAATGATTAGTCATTTTGAATTGCTTGGCCATCTTGAAATACTGAGTTTCTTTGGGTTGATTAGATTCACCCATTGTAGGAGGTCGATAACTCCAAAGAGTCTTTCTTTAGTCAAATTGAGAATTGGAAATATTAGTTTTAGATTTATCCATCTTATTAGACTGAGATATTGAATCTCAATCTAGAGTATTTTCAGTTGTCCTAGTTGTATCTCCAACAGAGGTCCATAGCCCCTCTGCCTGCTGCAGGTGGTGGAGGAGACTGTTCTTTCCAGATCATTCTGATTTGGCGAACAAACATGTCTCATAATTTTTGATCCATGTCAGAGTATCCTTTGAAGGCCTGGACAGTTGTAGGTCCACTTGATCATGTTGAGAAACCTCTTATTGCCTGGATGCCCCACTTCAGGATGGTCGTTGTGCACACAGATGTCTTTGTTGCAGAGGAGGGGCGGTACCCACAAGCATAACCTAAATTGGATAAGCCCCTCAACCAAGTAATAGAGTGAGGGCCTATGCATTGGGAGTGCTAACTACTTCAACAAATTAAACCCTCCTGCGCAAGCTGTTTGGGCTGCTAGGACCCTTCAACCTGGAGCGCTTCTGAAACTAAAATCTGCCACTTAAATTGCAAAAGGAGAAATAGCAAGGATTTGGGCAGTAGTATTGATGTGAAAAAGGTCTCTTTCATTCGCCCCCACCAGAAAGAGTTCTGGATTATTAATTAAAAAGTTAAGGAGAACATTCAATGTCTTTTCACAAACTTATACTTGAAGTTGAAGCATTAGAAGTCATGATATGTCTAAGCTTGTCAGCGCGCCAACTTCTGCAGTTTGCAAAACTACAAGAGAGCTTGATGATCCATCCATATGTCTACCTCGTGATGTGCACCCTGAAAAGGATACCACTAGTGAATTAGGGCCCACACCACGGTGGCCAATTCTTTGTTGTAGATCGCCCATGGCTGCTCAGTAGATTAAACCTACAGGATAAATAGGCGACTGGGTTCCAAACTATTATGCTCTTGGAGCAGAACAGCCCCACACTGCAATGGAAGATGCATCAAATGCTACAATATATGGTTTAGTGGTGTCTGAAAGTTTAAGGACTGGGGTGATAAGAACACCTCCTTGATTGATTTGATCGCCTGTTGGCATTTTGGAGTCCATAGGAAGGGAACAGTTTTACCTGTAAGGGGGCGCAGCTGTGTGGCCAGCTGCAAGAGTGCAGGGAGAATTCTTAAGGAAGATTATGTACCCAGAAAGCTCCTCAACTGCTTCTGGGTCGTGGGGGTGGGCCACTTGCATATGGCTTTGAGTTTAATGGAAGGTACAGCTTATCCATCTTTTAGAACTAAGTTACCTAATAGAGTAATTTCTTCCTGATAGAATTTGCATTTGGACAGCTTAAAAAAAAGACCCGCCTTATGCAGAGCTGCCAGTACCGCCTCCAGATACTTCTCATGCTGCTCATGGGTGGGAGAATAACTAGTATTTTATCAATGTATGCCACCGTGCAGGTGAAACTGACGTCACCCAGCACACTATTAATCATCTGCTAAAACGTTGTGGGGGTATTCTTCAGCCCGAATAGCATTGTCTGAAACTGAAATATGCCTCTCCTTGTACAAATATTGGTCAGCAATTCCTGGACTTTGGCCACTTGAATTTGGTTAAAGGCATCCACCAGGTTGAGTTTAGAGAACACCCAGTATTTAGCAATCGCCTGACTGATGGTTTGCTCTATAGGGAGGGATAGGGGTCATGCACCTTGATATTATCAGGCTCCCATAGTCCAAGCAGGGGTGCAGCGTCCCTTTGGATTTTTTAACAAAGACAATGGGCGAGGCAATAGGGTACGTCTACACAAAAACACAACCCTTCTTGAGAATATCATCAAACCATGCATCCAAAGCCTCGTTCTCCTCCACTGTGTATGGGTACAGCGAGAAACCAATGTAAACCACAACACCGTCATTCAAAAAGACAAGTCAAATTCAATGTGTGGCAGAAGAAGGTTCACTTTGTCCAACTTGATAATATCTTTGTAGGACATCAACGCTGGAGGGAAATCTGGCAGAAGGCCCACAGAGGAATCGAGCATCATGATGGAACCACAGTTCCAGGCTTTTGAAAGAGTATTGAGAAGAGGAAACTCACCCTTAACCTAGGCATTGGTGAAAGACATATTGTTTATATCCAAATGGATTTTCACTTGCTGGCGCCGCCACCATCCCACACTCAAAATGACCAGGAACATCATGTCAGAAATCATTGAAAACCAGTCACAGAAGCTGAATCGATGGACTAATAAAGGCGCTGGGCTTCACACCCTAAAGGATGGCTGCGCAGCTGATGATGCAACCATCACTGCTGGGTTCAGGTCCAAGTCCAGATAAAGCTGCTGGGCCAGCTTCAAACTCATGAAATTTCCCACCACATCCGTGTCTACCAGGGCCTCAAAGGATACCTGGTGTTCCCCTATCTGAATTTCCATTTGCAATAAAAAATAAGCATAATATTGTTTATGACAAGGGTGCGCAATTATGCTGACAGGGTGAAAATAATAATCGGATCAGGCAGAAGAACAGTCTTGGTAGGAGGGAAGTCATCCAGATAAAGGGTTTGGCTCACAGTCTCATTGAGTTTTGCGCCCTTCAACTGAGGGGACAGATGAATCAAGAGATACTTGGTCAGATGATGGGTTTACCATACCCATTGAGGCCAAAGTGGATATTGCACTGACTTCAGGATTAGAAACTGTCTCTTCATCAGCAAATCCTATTACAAATGAGCTATCCACTGAATGGGGGATCTGGTGGATGGCTTCTCTAATGGAGGTTGCCGCCTTACACAAAAGGTCCACCGTCTCCACCAGGGTGGCCCAAATGACTGATTAGCAGATGCTATATCTAATGTAGATTGGAATATTACTTGAATAATGTCCTGTAGTAACCTGAGGGTGGGGGCTTACTCAAAAAACGATGTCACAAAGGAAGCCAAGTTAGACGCTTCAGCGCTCATGGAGCACATTCATAGTAATTGTGTGGAATGCAGTACCAGCGCCTTCAATTCTGATGATACCAGTGAGATCAAAAGGGCTGAGTCCCCAGCCTAAATGGCTGCACGAAAAAGGCTCCACAGCCACTGACAGGCATCACCTGCAACAACATCCAATAGGGCCATGCTCTGTTGGACATGCGTCATAGAAGCTGAGGCTGCAGGGGTGATCGAGAACTGCACCTGCAGCTTGTCAAGGGCGTTGAGCACCTGGGTAGCAATCTCAATAGATGGATCAGATGAAACTATCACCTGAGGGTGACTTGTACTAAAACTGTGGGTTTCAGGATGGACCAGGTAGTGAGAAACTCTCCCAACGCCACCTGAGAGCTACCAGCAAACTCGACTACTGACAAACAAACAACAGAAGGCATAATACCAACTGCAAATTCATTTGGTAGATAGAAACATACCGCGGCGCCACCTCAAGGAGTAGGGCAGAAATGGCAGGTACTAATGGTCAGTCTATAATGTCATGAAAGTGGCAAATGAGATTTAGACTGGACTGCCAGTTGTTGTGTGTGAGTACCCAGAAGATCAGCTAGGATTCAAAAAGCACTGCTTTTTAAACAATTTGAAGGTGGGATGGAAGGTGTGCGAGCCACTATTGGTAACATAAGACAGTGGTAAGGAGCAAACTGGCACACAGCCAGGTTTTTCGCTACTATGGAGCTAGCGGATTTGGGCATGAAAAGCTTGTGTGATATGAAAATGGGGCTGGGTTCTGCCGCAGGGTTGTTGGCAAGATGACAGGTGGAGAGATTGCAAAATCTCACCCAGGTGGGAGATAAAGCCTCCAACAGGTTACAGATCCTTATGCCAAATAGCTTTGGCAAATGTGAAGTGTCTCTGGATGCCCTGAGTCCACTATTCCCAGTCCATGAAAGTAGCCAAGATTGTTGTTATGATGGCCACAGGGGCCCAATCATTGCACAACCCAAAAATCATTTTCAAAACCGTGTTTTCAGCAGATACCAATGAAAAATTCCAAAAAGCAAATTTAGTGTGAAGTTTTTTATTGCATAATAAGATAATGAAATTGATTGAAAATCATACCTTTCAGGGATGATTGCTTAAGTACTCATTCGCTTAGGGAATAAGATGACATGATTGGGCATTGGGCCTCAATTTTGTGCTAGAATGATAAAACTTGAGTGTGAATTATTTAATTTATGTTTCCACATCAGTGGAAGACCAAGTCAATGTTGAGTCAGCCTCTGGCAGCCAAATCACGTTTTTATCACAATTGCACCTGCCAATTGGTGGCGTCACACTTGACGAGTGGCGGGGACCTCCCAGGGCTATTTCAAGTTGGGATGGTACCAATTGGTTGGAATCAGATTTAGGTCACCCAGCCCAAATGCCCCTAGTTTCCTTGGTTTGTCTGCAATTTTTGACATTCAGTGGCACTGGGCCTTTCCGCAGAAGAAGAGGGTTCATTTTCCATCGTTGATCTGGAAGAAAGTAAACCTGGCATTTGGAAGGGACTTTCTTTATTCTTCCCATGTTATTCCCTTACCACTTTGAGTTTGGTGTAAACCTCCTTGATACGCTGCATCAATTCACCAGGCTTCAAAACAGGAATGGGCAGAGGGGCCTTCTGTGGGCAGGCCATAACCCACCACTTGTCTACCACATGAACGAGATTACCCAGTGCAATGAGGGGGATGGTCACCCTTTCCAGACTCTTATTGGTTGGAAATGGGAGTGCCTCCTGGTTTAAGCACAGGGATCGCAATCCTGGACTTACAGTACCCATCTGAAAGAAAGACTTTCTTGGGATAGAGCATACTTAGTAACTTTTCTATAAATTATAAAAATACACTTTTATATTTATAACCCTTCAAGAAAAGCTTAAACAACAATAGTTTAATTATTATCATAGAAGTTGGACAAGCTAAAAGTAACCTAATTTTATGTCACACTAAGGTGCAATTGCAGGTCTTACTATTTAATCTTAGTTTATGCATTAACAAAAATTCCAATTTTTAGTTTAACAGACCCTAAAACTTAGAACCATTCATTATCCCCACATGATGCTGCTTCTAAATCGCACTATTAAATAAACGTTATCAAAAAAGCTTATACTTTCACGCAAATTAGATGAGATATTAACTCATAATAGTTATTAGTTAAGTATTAGTAAGACTTTTACTAATCTAAGTGTCTGGATCTCTATAAATACTGTATTTTAATCATAAAAAACATACTGAGATGATTGTCATTATAAACTATATCATATAGTAAAACTGATCTAAAACAATGAGTTAAATATTTGCTAATAAAGAATTATAACTTTGAATTTTACAATAGATAGTGATTTTTAACACTAGTTTTTTCAATCTCTAAATAAGCAAACAGTTATTTTTATATGTAAAAACCTGTTTACATTTGTTATGTCTATTTAGACCCTATAACTTATCAATTCAACTTATAGATTGGAATGTTTTTAGCTAAGTTGTGATAAGTAGCCTTAATATGTTAACTTTTCAAATATCTAATGTTCACTTACTAAGATACATGTCTTGTAATAAAAGCCTCTAATATAACTTTGAAACCTACAATGATCCTAGAAGATTGTTAGTTGAACATACAACTCTATATAAAAGTCTCTTACCAGCTCTATAAGGTCAAAGTGTTATTTTGTAATTTATTAGCTAAGCAATTCAAAGATAAGTTAATAAGCAAGTTCTATAGTGCCTTTTATAAATCTTAAATTTTAAATATTATATTTAAAATTTATTTGAGGTGGGATGACCTGGGGATGACACTGCACTTATGAAGGGGATTCAAATTAATGGGAAAGGAGGATAAAACCCAGGAAACCTCTACGTGTGGTGTATGTTAGTCCAGGAACTCCATGGACAGCCTTGCTATTTGCTTTCTCAGTTTGGAGCATTGGTGCACAATGCCAACACAGTCAAAATTGTCCCCTAACCAAACTTAATTACTGGGATCAAACTTGGTGAAGCAGTGGTAGTGAGTCCATATTCTACCACTGGGGTACCCTCCCCTTCTATAGTACTTTTTACAACATAATATTCTTTATTATGAAACTGTATATAATTATTATGTTCTTTACTATATAAAAACTTAACCAATCTCTATGCTAATAGCTTACACAAAGCTTCTATACTTACTCTAAAGTTCTTAATACTATTAAGAATATATTAACTTATTATACATAATTACTGTATATCTGTATAATATGATTTTTAATAAAAGTATGAAGACTTAAGTAAAAATTTATCAATATATAACCATTATAAACTTTATTAAATATTTCTGCTGGGGTAGACCTGGCAGTTTTGGTACATGATATTGAAAGATAGCATTGTGCTAAGAAAGCTTTATCATATAAATGATAAATTCTAGTTGATTATAGGATAGCATCTTAAATTTGGTAATATTTAACTGAGGCAAGCTGACCAGGGATGGACATTACTAATGCTCAAACGAGCTAAAAATTAAAATAAAAATTAAATAAAGTTGAAATGAGATGGACGGATCCACTCAAACAGATGCAAAATTTAAACAAAAACACACCAACCAAGTTGGAAGTGGAAACTGCTATCCATCTATGGCGGTGGGTGAAAGGGGATTGGGGGGCTCTTCTTCCTTATCTGTTGTGGATATGTAGCAGCACAAAGCTGATAGCAATGGTATGGGCGCAATATGGGAATGGGGGTCAATATAACAAATGGGTGCTTGCAACTCAATGTTTGCAATGAGGAGGGTGGAAATATAGTTTGCAAGTGCTTTTTCCACTTCAAGGCGTACTTTAGATAGGGTGTTAATGGTTGCAAGGTTGTTGTGGGTATTTTGGGTCTTTGGGCCAAACTTTGTGACTGCTTAAACTTTTGAACTGTTAAATTTGCCTCCTGATAGTATTGGAGATGGTCTTTTTTTGTTTTGGAAGCATGGTACTAGGTAAGATAGGAGGTGTCAGGCCCATAGCCAGTACTGCAACTTATTTTGCAATGGCTTTACATGTTGTGTGACATTCATGGAAGGCAACTGCCTCTTCAGCTAGTTGGTAGTCACTTTTGAATGGGGTGGCATCAGGGTGAGGTGCATATTAGCACTTTGGGAATTGGGCCACATAATCAGTATTGAGGTACATTTTGAATGGAGGGGCCCAGCCCATTTGGATTCAGGAATAAGCTCGCCCAATTCATCAACCTCAAATTAAATAATCCCATAAATTTTGGTTGAATTTGATTGGGTTGTTTGCATATGGGTTATCTGTTGCGTTTGGCTGGGAGGATGGTTTAAAACTTACTTTAGTCTATTCTGGCTCCTGATTGGTGAGTTCAGGAGAAGAGGTTCATTAAGATAATTGTTGGTTTTTTTATTCAGTGGTTGCTGTGTCTACCACTTTGGGGAGAGAATCAGTAATTTGTTTTAATGAAGATAAAACTATTTTTATCATATTCATAAATTTAAATTTATTTGAGGTATGCCAACCAGGGGACAGATGGTACCAAACATCAAAACAAACAAAAGAACCCAATTGGAAGAACAAATGGGAAGACAAAACAAAAACTTCCAACCAGGTGGGGGCAGAAACCACTAACCCACCATGGCAGAGGGTGAGGGGGTTGGGCAGGTTTTTTTGTAGACATATCCACCACAATAATGTCATTTTGGTTGAAGAAACGGATCAAAGTAGATAGTCAGGGAATTGGGGCATCAGCATAGTGTGGGTGGATGGCAGTTAGTAAGAGTTATTTTCCTCTTCATCAAGATTAGTGTGGTAGACTGCTTCAATAAACTCCACTATGTGATGCTCATCTTGAATGCAGGCACCGGGGAGCTGTGCAAACTTGGAGATACTTTGGTGGGTGATTTTATCAGAAGGGTTTAAACTCCACTAGTTTAGCAACTTTAACATATTAAATTATATTTACATTTTCTAATTTCCTTGATTCTATGAATAATATCATAATATTTTAAAATCTCAAAAAATTTACTCAATTTATCAGTAAACTTTGATCTTAAAATATACATTATAACTTAAGTTAAAGAACATACTGAAAAATGATGTGATTTATAAACAAAAAAATGGAAAACTAGAATATTGGTGATTGGGCGGATAGTGTTTAAACAGAGTAAAAGAGCTAACAGCTGGTTGGAGAACCCTAAGAATATAACTTTTTGGATTAAATACAAGTATCAAATTTATTAATTTAAAGAGCGGTACTTTTCCTAGCATCAAGCTTTTGTACTTTCACCTCACATTGCATTTAACTTCTATAATATTGTTAATATCTTTTTCCTGGCCAGCTTGTCTAAAATAAATTATTTTTATCAATGCTAACAAAAGATACTTATTTTAGAGGAGAACTTGCTTAAAAAATCTTTTTTTGATAATTGAGTATAGCATCTCTCAAATAGTTACATGTCCTCTTTAAGAAAAGCTCTTGAGTTTTTAGCATCGCACTTGTTTCTAAAATAGCTTGACTTAGAACTGATATGCGCTAAATTGACAAACTTGAAACAAAACATGGGATTTATTTGCTAGTAATTTGAAGGAGCGGGTTTAATTAGTACCGAGTAGATAAAAAGTAATCAATATCTCATCCTCGGCGGCAAAATCAATTTAAGTGAATTCCAAGATACAAATCATCTAATTTGTGGCTCTATTTACATTACTATTCTTAAGTAATAAATTACCTTCTTAAGTAATAAAACCCAATATGTGAATTCATTCGGTAAATAGTAATTCCATCATGAATATAGGATTACTCAACTTCTTACTAAGCAAACAAGTTAACGTAGCATTAACGTGGATATCTGAGTTTACCTTGTAAATAAAATTTATGCTGTACGCTTTATTTTTCAAGATGTTTTTAATACCATTTAGCATACTTAGGTATATAATAACTAGTCACGCAAAAAATATTTAGGGTAACGCGAATATGCAACCGCTGGTTTATTTTAAGGAATTTGCATAGATAAACCATATCCACTTGATAATAGGGATAGTACTCAATGTTTTTATGTAATCAATTCATCAATTTTAAGGCTCTATCGCGCACTATTAAACATAAAGCTTTCAATGGAAAACAAGCTTATGAAGCAGTACAAAGAGATTTAAGGTATCAGAAAAAGAAGTCCCAGTCCTGTTGTAAGGAAAAGCCGTAGTTAATTATACATATGCGTAATAGATGATTCAAAGTAGGCTATACACGATGCGGTAAAACATCTCCTTAAACGGATGAGTAAAATTTGACATCTAAGGGGTTGCGGCGGTAAATTATGGTATTTATAGGCGAAGAACAAACTAAAGTATACATCCAATGAAGTTTTACACTATCATCATCTTAGCTTGTAGTTTATCTGCCAAAATAATTCCTTTCTCTCAGAGTGGATGCCAAGCCAAACATACTGGAGAGCTTCTCCATCATCAACAGGTTATCCCTGCCCTGTGCTTTGTACAGCCAAACTCTGGTAATGGTTCAAATGTTATTCCAAGCGTACATTACGATCCAGATAGCAACTCATGTGAACTTAGCACTTATGGCGGCAGCGAGGATGGATGCCTCGGCTTTAAATCAATTGAGTCCTGCGAGTCCAGCTGTATCAAAATTATCGCTCAGCAACTTGGTGATGATTTATCCTTCAAACAGGAAGGTTGCAGACTTGATGTACCCTCTGCCTATCTTATAAAGTACAGACACTTACCTTCCACCTGTTTTATTGAGACTCGATCTGGGAAGTGCAGAGCAAGAGTGCCCTCATACCACTTTGATCTCAAATCCGGGGAGTGTGTCAAAGATACATTCGGTGGGTGCAAAGACGGCTGCAGAACTTTTCCCACTAAGGTGGAATGCCAACGCGAATGTCAGGTTCCAGGGACAGTCGTTTAAATTCGAATTAATACCAGCGAACAATCTAAAATCTTCTATCTAAGCTAAAAAATAAATATAGTATATAACTTTATATTAACTTTATATCTGAAAAGGCATAGACAATACGATGTTTTCACCATCTAGTACTAAAAAAGATAATACTATGTTTGTTAGATGTTTCCATAAACATTATTTTTATTATAACAATATAAAGCATGATAAACTTCAGGAAAGTAAAAGTTGTAAATTACAATTGCTCGATATTTTTGATGCCGCTTTCAATTATAACTTTTTTAGGCATAATATTTTCGCAACTTTTTGTACGAATTGTACTTTTCGTTATTAAAAGTAATCGAGGTGGGTCAACCTTGGGACAAATATACTGCACCGAGATTTTTTTGGCCAGCACAGGTACTTTTCGTTATTAAGAGCAAGTAAAAATGCTATTTTCTCAAAGCTAAAATTTATAAGCGGCCTAAAGGTCTTTGTTAATCAGCCTTCTTAATTCATTGTATCAATCATAAGAACTTTTATGATTAAATTTATATAAAACAAAAGGTGAACTGAGCCCGCTAGCATGAATACCTAATTTAAAATTAAATTTTAACTTTTTGATTTATTCGATGTTAGCTGACCAGGGGACAGACATTATCAAAGGCTTGAAAACAAGCAAACTAAACTATCAGTTTATTTAAGGTAAGTCAACCAGGGGATGGACATGCCGAGTGCTCAAAGAGCAAAATGTAATAAAAACCATAACAAACTGAAATGCCCAATGAGCATTTTAAAGAAAATGGACAAAAACATACCAACCAGATGGAAAGTGGCTAACCGCTAACAAACCATGGTGAAGAGAAAGGATTGATCAGGAGCCATCTTGTTTGCATGGGCATAAGCATGCCTGGCTCAGATGTAGACAGAAAGCAAAGGTTGGGGCATCCGCAGAGTGAGGTTTAAGGAGTGCAAAAAGAGGGCTTCAGTTTCCAACAGGCCTGTGATGAGGGCCTCAATATAATCAACGAGGTGATGTTTGACCTGGATGTGGACATCAGGGAATTGGGTAAATTTTCCTTATGTAAAGGGAGGGATTTTTAGTCCTGGGGTGAACAGAACTTTTCCAACTACACTTTTGAAAGCACTTGATGCAGTCTTGTTAAGCTTGTCAATTTTAATTTTGCTGTGCATGGAAAATTGGTGAAATAACAGGATATAAACCATACTGCAGCCTGCTGACTGATTGCAAAGCTGCAATGATAAGTTGCTGGTTATTGGATGAGGTAACTGCAGCCAGGGTGAGTTGATGGTCTCCTAGGAATGATTCAGCATTAGTTTAAGGTATTTGGCACTCAGGTTTGGTTGGTATCAAAATTAATATTCACAAAAAATGATCAGAATTAATTTCTTAGGCTGAGGCTGGAATGACATCACCAACTCAGTAACCTCATCCAATAATGCTTATAGATTTTGGTTATATTCAAAGTATGCCAGCATAAAGTTGATTTTAGGTGGGCAAATGAGGTGTCAGTTAGTTTAGAACGGTGGTCCAGGCCCCTTCCTGATTTAATGTTTCAGGTTCAGGCAGTTGAGATTTAAAGGACATGGTGTTGGCACAACTCTCTGGTGGGATTGATGTAGAGTAGGATGGGTAGGTGTGGGCAAAAAATCCCTAGTCAAATGCTGTCATCATGGCAGTGAGACCAAACTTGTATTGGTAGTACTAGTAAGATGGTGTTGAAAAGTGGCCACTGCACAAGTTTATGAGGGGTAATTACTTAACTAATAAAGCTTCCTGTATGATGGTAGAAAGCACAAATCTGAGCCAGTACTGGTTCAGCCAAACCTTGACCTTTAGGCAATTAAAAATATTTAGCCACTTCCATCCCCTTAAATAAAACTAACACAATTACTAATAAAATCTAGTTAGACCAATAAAAAGATAGTTTTTATTAAGAATAAAATTTCATATATGTATATATATATATGTCACCCATGGCCATTTAATGCACACCTATTAAAATCATTGGCATCAGTTTGTGGAGATTAGCTTTACTATCATTCATCAATCTGCAGCATTTCCATGCTATCAGTCATAATTTCCATCAGCTCGATCTCCAGGTGTAGGTGATTATATACTCAAGTTTGGAAAACTAAAACTATTGGAGATCATCCCCACTAACTCATGGAATTCTAATCATCAAATTAACCATAATTGCTAATATGGAGATCCCTCCTCAGGAGCCTAAAGGCCATTGACATAGAATAGTCAAATACTAAGTCATAGCTTTGTCTTGGAAGCTAAATAATTAAGCTATGTATCATACTGGGATCAGCCTCTAATAAATCACTAGTATCAGAATATTTTGGATAAAATCATGAACTTATTAAATCTTAACATATTCCCCCACATACCAGATTAACAACTTACAACATATTCTCTGAAACAAATTTTCATCCAACCCCACATCCTAGAGGTGGCAGAAACCCAATGCCGTTGTATATTGCTAAAAGCTTAAAAACCAAAGTAGTAATTAACTAACAGAATTTCTAGCCAATAAAATATTGGCAGAGCCATAAAGAATATGGTCAGCGATTATTGTCAAAAAATTTTGATGGCATTAAACCAAACCTAAAATTAACAAACATCTTGATACTAGTACAAATAAGTATAGAAACCCAATAGCAGTATTGACCTTATTAAAATTAATTGAATGCTCTTAGAAACTTGCCAAGCATCATACTCATGATAAGAACTTTGGAGAAGTCCTTATCATGTAAGAATCCAAAACTGAGTTATCAATAACCTTGAAGGATCCAACACAGAGCTTTTCTATATTGTTCTGTTGTCTGAAGCCATGAGTGTCACAGTAGTTAGCCCTATTTCCAATTCTAAAGCTGAAAAAGCTGGCCATTTTGCATCTTCATATTCTTTTTGTCTTGAGCTTCCGCTTGAGAGTATTGGCATAGTAACAGAGTGTAGCTCTATCAAAACTTTCATCAAGCTCTCCAAATACTTTGGGGCATCATAGCTGTACTCAGTTCAAGTACATAATATGACTTTGGGGGACAAACTAGCTTGACGCCCATAAATAAACAAAAAGGGGATATACCTGTTGACATGTGATGACTTAAATTACAGGCAAAAGTTGCTTCAACAAATATGTTAACAGTTGGAAGGTTTGCCAGTGACAAGCTTATTCAAGGTAGCGGCTAGACTAACATTTACAATTTTGACCATCCCATTAATTTCTGGATGGTAAGGTGTAGTCAGTACTCCTTGTATATTCATTAACTCGTTTATTTTCAGAATGACGTATATATTAAAGTTTCTGCTATTATCAGTAAAGATACCCTTAGGGCAACCATGATGGTAAAATCAATGGGTCCATTATAAACTTGGCAGTGCTGCTGGCATCTACTTTAGCTATAGCACGTGTCTCTACCACAATGAGTTAGGTGATCAATTGCTGTTGGGATTTTTGCCCATATTCCCAGCCAACTAATTACCAGGGATTGCTAGGGGATAATTCCCTAATGCGAAGTGAATTTGATATCAGTTGACCCTAATTTTGGGGTAACTATGTTTGAGTGATTTTAGGTTATTTTCGTGGTCAGATCTGTCAGGGATTGATCTGGATGAATGCTTAAGATCTCATTGGCAGAGTTGCCAACGAAATAGGGGCATCTGATAGCTGATTAATTTATCAGGTGTACCAATTGGGATCAGTCAGGTTTTATCACCGACTGATTGTGAATTTAAGGATTAAGTTGCGAGGCAAGTGATGCCACCTGCAACTAGCAAATCAATAAATTGGTTCATGACCTGCCTTAATGTGTAACAAGTCCCATTACCTAAGCAGGTCGCTTGCCAAATATGGTTGATTCACTTGGATTGAGAGAAAAACATTAGGGACATATTTTCTGACTCTTTCCATTTTAGGTCTCAAGGATGTCCAATGATAGAATCCTAGCCAGGATGGGGATGATCATCCTGCTGAGATGAGGATGGGTAATTCAATGGCAACAGCTGCCGTTTCATTGAGGAGGTGCCAACTGAGGGTTGGGTGCTGAATTCCCCACTATAAATTTCCCTAAAGAATTCACTAATAGAACATATTACTTTATACCACTTTTACAAGAGTGTAATGGATCAGGTGATACCTGAGATGTACATTGCTACGGATCAGTCAGTACTGGATCCAAATATGTAATTTATAGGAAGAAACCCGAATGAGAGGGAATCAGATGAAGGGAAATTCAACCGTCTGAAGCAGAATTGCATCTGATTCAATACAACGTCAGACTTATGAGTAGCATGGACAATGATTCAATGGGGTATGGAATCTTTACCTGAGATGTGCTGGACGGTTCAGAAGAGCCTGGCAAAGGAGAAAGCTTATTTTATACTTATAAAGTACTAATTATTTGGGGATAGGCTGGCCTTAATGGCCAGTTTAGTCTTCTACAAAATCCCTAAAATCAAATAAAGATTTGTTTGCATAAGAAAAGAATATTTTATTTAAAATAGAATACTTGGATTAAAGATAATCTCCACTAGTGAGCTTGGTGTGGCGTTGGCGTGGATCCTGATACTCTCCTACAGCATGTGGACAGTGATCTGAGGGCACATGGCAATGAAAAAACTCGGCGGATGGGTTTGGGGATTGGCTCTGGCAGGCTGGTCCCTAGTAGAGTCAGCTATGAGGCTCTTATTTCCCAATTTCTTTATGGAATATTGGCGCGAACCCATTTGTTACATTAGACTCAACTCAATATCTTCTTGGTTTGGCTGTAAGTGGAAGGAGGTGGAGGTTCTGGAAGGGGAGGAATGGTTTAGCTGTGAGTTGAAAGAGGTGGAGGTTCTGATAGGGGAGGAATGGTTCTAGGGTGGTCCAAAAGAAGTGTTGCGAGTTAAGTGTCAGAGGTGTTTGGCTCAAGTGTCCAGAGGAACTGGGGATGAAGTGTTCTGGGGGGCAGATGAAATGGCGCAGGCCATGGTGGATGTCGACGAAAATCAATGGAGAAGTATGGCGTGGGCAGGGGCCCATCAGAAGCAACAGGCAGATCCACCAAAGGCGTCCAAAGGAGCTGTGGATGAGTTGTAATGGGGGCGGATGAAATGTCATTAGCCATGGTGGATATTGAGGAAAATCTATGGGGAACATGGAGCGGGCGGTGGCCCAGCAGAAGCAGCAGGAGGATCCACAAAGAGCGTCCAGAGGGGCCATGGATGGAGTGTGCTGAGGGGCAGTTGAGATGGCACATGCCCTAGCAGATACCGGGGAAGGGCTATGGGGAAGTTTGGAGAGGGCGGTGGCCCACCAGAAGCAACAGGCAGATCCACAAAGAGCATCTAGAGGAGCCATGGATGGAGTGCACCGGGGGCAGATGAGATGGCATTGCCCAGGTGGATACCAAGGAGAAGTTACGGGGAAGTTTGGAGCAGGCGATGGCCCACCAGAAGCAACAGGCGTATCAATGCAGAGTGCCAAATCCAGAGCTTGGGAGAAGGGTGAAGGGCCAGCCGCATGTGCTAGTAAAGTGGAAAGGTTATCTGGAGAAGGAGGCATCATGGCAAATGGGAGAAGATGGCGCGCAGTGCCAAGGATGGTCCAGGAATTCCAGTCTTCACAGGGGGTGATGTAACGGATCAGGTGGTACCTGATCCGTACATTGCTACGGATCAGTCAGTACTGGATCCAAATATAAAAATATATAGGAAGAAACCCGACTGAGAGGGAATTGGAGCAAGGGAAATTCAACTGTCCAAAGCTGAATCGCATCCAAGTTGATATGATGTCAAACTTATGAGTGTCATGGATGATGATTCAATGGGGTATGGAATCTTCGCCCAAGATGTGCTGGACGGTTCAGAAGAGCCTGGCGAAGGAGAATATTCTTTTATATGTGCAAAGTACTATTTATTTTGGGGATAGGCTGGCCTGAATTGCCAGTTGAGTCTTCTAAAAAATCTCCAAAAATCAAAAAAAGATTTTGTTTGCATATAAAAATAATATTTTATTTAAAATAGAGTAATCAGATCAAAGATGTGATCCACTAGTGAGCTTGGTGTAGAGTTGGCATAAATTCTGGTACTCTCCTACAGCGTGTGGACAGTGATCTGAGAGCAAGTGGCAATGACGAAACTCAGCGGATGGGTTCAGGGATTGGCTCTGGCAGGCTGGTCCCTAGTAGAGTCAACTATGAGGCACTTACTTCCCAATTTCCTTATGGAATATTGGCATGAACACGTTCGTTACAAAGAGTATTACCTTAGTATACTTTATCATCATCCATTTTGAGTTCTATTATTTTCTCAAGGAAATTTGCTGTGTGCTCAAATTGTGAGACTCTTTAGGGTAAAGAGTAAGTATCTTAGCGGAGATCCAGAGAAGTATATGAATTAATTAGGGATTGCTGCTGACTGTATGTCACAGAGAAACTGTAAACATGGATCTAAGCATAGATTGAATTAGGTTACTAGTGTAAGGAGAGCGTCTATAACTCTCCTTTCCCAGAGTGAAAGTGCTCAGTGCATAAAGATAACGCCAGGGAACTAGCCATTACTTTTTAAAGTGACTAGAGCCCTAGATGAGAGTGCTGAAGCAATGATTACTTATGAAAAAAAGTGCAATCATGATAGCAAACAACCCACCAAAAACGACGTGGTGCACAAAGGGAAAAGGGGTAAACGTCCCAGGTTGGAGGGAACCTGGGCGACCCAACGGTGCATGAGTTGAAATTTAATTTCATTTAGAATAAAGTGGTTACCATAGCGTGAGACCTCCTCAAAGAGGTCAGCGCACAGGTTTTCTAGAGATAACAAAAGAAAAAACAGGAAAACGGAAAAGGTTTATTAGGAAAGTTGACCAACAAGTAATGTTGATCATGGGAAACATATTTAAACTTCGTTGGGAAAATTCAGGGTTTGCTGAAGTGGGCCCAAGCACTGATCCACCAATAGGCAAACACTACTATCCATATTGGTAGAATACACTGAAACTGACTTCATTTGAGTAATTGATTGAAGTTGGATCTGACCCAAACGCGTAGTTTCATAAATGGAATGGGTTTCAAACCTCCGTTCCTCAATCAACTGAATGGTACCATTGTTACTAATCGAATAAACCGTTTGTTTTAATGCCTGGGCCTATGAAAGGGGCTGGGCGTTCTGCACTTCACTAATACCAACCTGGGCATATTTATCTTGTACGGAGCGCTGGTCTAGTGTGTGCCTGAGGTCAGGGAGGGCCTGAAGCTTCACCTTCTGGGCCTCCTGTCGCCCATCCTTATCCTTAGGGTTGGTCCCCACTATCATGTCATTTAATCATGACAACCAGGGAACAAATCTCTTCTTAGGACATTATAAGTATTTTGAGAGGAAATAATGGCCAAGCGTTGGACTAATTTCTCATACTTCAATTCAACTACAAATAATAGTCGCCATACTATTATCAACAATTATATCAACTAATACGTACAACGTGGAGAATTGCACAAAACCCAAACCTGTGAAGTAATATTTATAGGGGTTATTATCGATAATAATCAGAAAACCTATAGTTTATAACAATTACTTTGATGCCATATTAGCTTTTCTCAGTACTCATGGTCAAAGGCCCTACTATGTCTATGATTACAGTATGCCACGTGAACTCAGGCTCCATTATCCAGAAGGTAGTGGTTTTCTTAAAGAGGTTGTGTGCCTGAAACATCACACAACAAGCAAGGTTATTTACGATATAAAATAAGTAGTTCCCTTATTTACTCCCATTTAACTGGCTACATAGTTTTCTGTGGCCCCATGGCCATTGACATCATAAGCCACTTTAACAATTGCATTGCGCTAAGAAGTCCATGGGAACTGTAGGGAAATTCCTAATGACTTTAACCGATTGGCCCTCAACGATCTTCATGCTTTCCATTAACTTGTTTTATGCTTGCTAAATCTCTTGTAACTGATCCCCAATATCCCCACTAAGCATCTTCTCATACAAGTCATCCACTTCACTCTGCAACACCAGAACTGTTAATAACTGTGTCAATCCATCAGCATGACAATTCATTTTACCTTCTTGGTTAATTGATCACATAATTATACACTTTAAGCTTTATAGCCTATAGATAGAACCTCACTTTAAACTCCTTTATGTTATGTAGCCATCTCAACGAGAAATGGTCTGTCGCCTCATTAAAATGGACTCCATGGATATATACTCTGAACTGCTTACAGTCATATATTAATGAAAGGCATTGCCGCTTAATCATAGTATAATTTTGCTCTTGCTTGATCAGAGTATAGCTCACATATGCTATAGGGTTTTTATCAACAAATTCATCCACCTGACTCAACATGACACTGATTGCCTGTTGGTTTTTAACCAGACTATGCTTTTTCAAACATGTTCTGATACTAGTTAATTATTTATGGATGATCCCAAATAATTTATTAGTGTCAATGACTAATAGGCTTATGTGAAGGAAGCTTAGGCGTAGCATTTGATCATTTAGAGCTGTCAATGATTATTAAGCTCTCAGGAAGGGAGCTCCAAATTAGCATTTATGATCAAATCAATGATTAAACTTCCTTGAGTTATTGAGTTTGATCCCTGATAAGTTAGCCCAACGGCTTGAGGGCACAATCGCCTATATCAAAATTGAGTTGAGGGAAGTTTTGACTAATTGCATGCCAAAGCTGCAGGTCAATGAATAAAAGCTATTCTCTGGTAACTGATGCCGATAATCTGATAGGAGGACACTAGGTTTCCATCACACACATATATATGTAATACTTTCCTGGTATAATCTTGTTCTTGGTTGTACTAGATTTTACTAGTAATAGGTTTAGTTATTGTAGGATGTAAATTCCTAAATACTATAGTAATTAAGGGCTAAAGTTTAGCTAAACTTTTACTTGCTCATATTTGTGCTTCCTGTCACCATAGAGGAAGCTTTGTTATTTAAGAAGTAAATTCTCGCATGCCTATGCAGTGAACACGTTTAAACAAGTGATGCTCACTACAGGGCTGTTCTGGGATGACGTTGTCCAAAAGTTAAAGAGTTAATATAATGATCGGTGAACCATTAAATGAAGAGGGAAGTGGCTAAGTTGAGCCTGACTGAGTGCAGAACAGCACAAAGTTGTGAACCTGAATATGTTATAATGGATTCTGCTGTAAAGATGTTTGATTCAATCCACTATCTCATTAAATAGCAGAAAGATGTTAAAAAAATACTTGAAGTACAATTATTAGTTAGTGACATGAAAACTTACAATCAAGCTGAAGTAAAAGGGCTTTGGACTGAGTTATCAGGACTCAAAGTTACGGCTTTAGACTTCATATAAATTATTAAGGAGATGAATTGATGGGCCAAGTAGCCGCAATGGAGGGTATAATTATGAAACAGGGATCAGACATAATCAAGGCCAAAGTTCAAGTCATGTTGATAGGGAAACCCACAGACAATAATACTGACAAAATCCGCCAGATTATAAAGAATTGGAGGAATTATGGCGTAAGTATAAAAAGTTAAAAGCATGGAGATTAGGCCATAAGAAGTCGAAAAACCATTTCTGATTGTTTATCCAACTTAGAAGACACCAGCCATTGTCATGAGCATCCAAAAAGTAGATCTGTTCTACTCATAGAATGTCCTTGTCCAGGGACGATAGTTCTACTGACTCATGTCATGAAACTCAACAGAAGGCACCTGAGCCCATGGCAACTAACCCAAATTGGCGCCCTACCTCTTCAGTTAGATCCACCGGGCGGTGGACAAAAATCAGATATAATACCCCAAGACCATGGAATTCTGACAAACTCTGAAACTGCTGGAGTTATAAAGGAACAATATCCCTGCATTATTCAAGCTGTTTGAGATGGCCATGGTGTGATGTGAGGATTACCAAAAAGTGTTTACAGTGGTTAACAACCTTGACACAGGGAGCCAAAATCTCGTTCCACTTCAATTAACTGCCAGAAAGTGGAATTACAAAGAAGCAAAGGTTGCAATCGTAGGGGAGTTTGGCAGTCTGGAGCACATCGCCAACTGGAAACTGGAGTTCCTAGCCATTCAGTTCTAATAAGATGAGCCCATCAAAGCCTTTGCTGACTGATTCTATCAGGAAGCCCCGATACTTGCTGGCGTGGGAGCATTGATCAATTTTGACACTCAGATTGCAATGAAATCAGTGCTTCAAGGACATAAAGATCTGAATTAAGCCATGATCTCCACATTAAACACAGAGAAAAATACAGCTCAAATGGTAAAATTACTTTGAATTTGTGAGGCCATCTTTGATGCCCAACAAGAGCTATTTCAGTGCTGATACTGGCAATATGGGTTATGAGGGGAATATACAAGAAAGAACAAGTGATAGACATCCCAAAGCTCAAGTTAGTTCATTCATAAAGCTCCAAAAAAGCAACATCAGAAATCAGGTTAGCCATTACAAGTGTGGAAAGTATGGCCATATTTTGCAGTTCTGCCACACTAAACTAGAAAAAAATTAAGCTGGTTGTTCCTGCTGATGAGCAAATGTCCTACTCAGGAAAAGATTTGGTGAAGTAGAGATGGAACATTATATCTCCCGCCTATGTTAATGTTCCCCCTGACTGAGTTTTTGAAGCTACCCACTCGCAAGCAAAGGCGCCAATCCTAAAAATGGTCAAAAAAGTGGTGCAACTGTATCTTAATAAGCCTCAGCCCTAAAAGCACATATGGAGGCTAACAGTATTTTAAACATTGTTAATTTTTTGACCCCATGGCTACCATTAAGGATCAATTCCCTGAAAATTCAAAAAGCTTTCCAAATCCTTCATTTTGGAAAATGATGCCGCCATATTTTGAGTAAACAATATTTCTTCCAATTATTGGGACCATCTAGTACTAAAAAAATATTTCTTCCAATTATGATTACACTTATGTCAATATTTGAGTGAAAAGAGTATAGGTTTGACCATCTATAATAGTGGGGCTCCACTGGTATTGTTTCTATGAAATTATTGAAGAGATTAAGGATTGTCATTAACGTAGATCATAATAAGGTTTAAAAATGGCAGGCCTGCATACCACTAATTCTTGGGGTGCATATAGTGCCTTGACTTTACAATTTGGTTCCATTCTTGTTACTGCACCGTCCATAGTTTTTTTTAATCAAAATCACGAGATATTGATTTAAACTGACTTCATGCAACAGTTTGGGGTTCAATGAAATTTCAAAACAATATTATCAATGTTTTAGGACAAACTTTGCCTCTGTTCTACCATCAAAAAGGAGATCCATCCAGCAAAGAAGAACAAATACAATGTTCTGGTCTATGCAGATGGGATCATTCCCATAAATTATTGACACATTGGTAAATGTTCCCGGCTGCCACTGGCTCAAATTGAAGAATGTCAGGGGATTCCTTTGAGGGCGCAAATGCAGATGGTTGTGAATTCCATGGAATAGTGCATCATTGGGACCAACCTTACCTTAGACATTCCTGATTATTTGTATGGCGAAATCCATGCATCCTGGAAAAAAGGATGAACCAAAACTCATTTAGCACCTCAGATTTTAAATCCCAGTCATGGCTAGATTCAGGTACTGGTTGCCAACCTCTTGTATAGGCCAATACAGTTAGAAAAAAATTAAGTATTGGCCTTCATTCATTTAGTTACTACTATGGAATTTTTATCATTTCATGCTTTTATCAATTGTACGAGATATTTTTCTGATGATCCATAATCCCTAGCAATCCTAGTTGTATTCAATTATGACAAACTTATGGGAATTTCAAAAGAAAAAAGCCACATCTTTAAATTATTTAAACAATATTCTGGAGTGTTTGTTCAAGACTATTATGAACACAGTTGCACTAAAGTTATAGTTCATAAGGCCGACACCAGTGATCAACCACCAATTTATATGCAACCAATTTTGATGTTCACAGGAAAGTGAGGCAATAGTTGCCAGTGAATTTACTAAGATACTTGAATAAGTGTTAATTAGTCCCATCATCAATCCCTTGAGTATGTCCATTTTTAATTCTAAAAAGAAAGGATGTTCTAATCAGGTTGTCATAGTTTACCATCAGCTGAATGAAATAATGAAAAAGACTCATACCCACTTTTTTGTATCAACAATTTTTTTATTGCCTAGGAGGGGCTCAATTCTTTTTGGCGATAAATGCATATCTGAGTACAGGCAAATTGACCCACCTTTAAGGATCAAGAAAAATGAGTGATAATTACTGGCAATGGACTATATCAGAAGACGGAAATTCCTCAAGATCTTTACAATACACCAGCAATGCTATAATGAGCAATGAATACTGTGTTAGATGATATGAAGTTGTCGTGTATTCTTGTCTACTTATATGGTAAGAATTGTTTTTGCTGAACCTTTACATATCTGTTAAATTATAGAAGAAGTTTTTTAAAAAATAATGGCAGAAAATAGAAAAGATAAAACCTCATTAATGTCATTTCTTAATAATGGGATTGAATATCTGGGGTTCATTGTCAATGCTAATGGGCTACGCCCTCAAAAACCCAAGGTGAGCCAATTTGGGCCATGTCCTAACTTAATAGTGTTTGTGATGTGTAGGTATTTTTGGGAATGGTCAGATATTATTGCTGATTCATTAAGAACTTTGCTGCTATTGCTGAGCCACTTTTTCAGTTTTTAAAAATCCTAAGAAAAGAGTTTATATGGAATAAGGAAGCCCAGAACTACTTTGATACCCTTAGGTATACCTGATGATGAACTGCTATTGAATATCCACTTTTTGATCAACTATTTATTATTCAAACTGATGCATCATTGATAGTAATTGGTGCCATGTTGAGTCAGGTAAGTGATTTTGGAGATGAACACCCTTCAGCATATGTGAGCCATACCCTGAGTAAGCAAGAGAAAACTATACTGCGACTGAGAGGGAATACCTTATGGTAATATATGACTGTAGCCAGTTCAGATTATATATCCGTGGAGTACATTTTGATGTGGTGGCATATCATTCCTCGCTGAGATGGCTACAGAACTAAAAGATCATGAAGGGAGGCTTCCTCGATGGGCTCTAAAGTTGCAAGCGTAATATTATAAGATTATACATTGAGAAGAGACCATACATCAGTTTACCATTTGGTTTGTCATGGTTACCCTCCATATTAGTGTTGCAAAAGGAATAAGATACATTTTATAAGAAGATTCTTAGTGAGGATATTAGGGACCAGCCACCTGATATTTAGCAAGGACTAAACAAAGCAACGAAAAACAAGATTATCAAGGGTCAATTATTTAAAATTATCAGGAAAACATCTATTATACTTAAGGCCATCCAAGCACGCTGCAATTATTACTGCGGCTCATAATTTAACTGGACAAGGTGCCTATGGAAAACTCTGGAACAGCTTTAACAGTAGTACTACTTGGAATCCTGTAAAAACAACATCACGGAACACCTTGGTTGTTGTGCAATGTGTCAGGCTCATAAGCCCTTAAAAAAAGCCACTACTTTCCAGCTATGGAACCTGGGCTCAGGTGGCTTACTGTATCCTTTGATATAGTACGGCCATTGATGCTGAATACTGAGAAAAGCCAACATGTCATCATAGCTAAACCACCTAACTCGTTGGGTCAAGACATGTGCTATTGCTAAAGCAGATACCAGCAGTACTGCTAAGTTCATAATTAGCAGTTACTTTATTGGCATGGCTGCCCTCAGGTTATTTTGATAAAAATAAAGGAAGCAACTTTAGCACGCATATAATTTCAAATGAAACAAGTTAATGGGCATATGAGGAGTACTGATGACATACTATTATCCAAAGACCAATAGAATGGTTGAAAGAGTAAATGGTACTCTGGATGCTACCTTGATGAAGTTTGTTGCAGGAAAACTTTCACCTGGGTAACTTTGTTGGCGGCGACTTTGCCTATAATTTAAGTTATCATTTGTCAATGGGAAATCCCCTTTTGAATTGTCTTATGGCCGTTGGGCTGGGTTGCCCACAATTTTTTATTTTACGCCTGACCAGAGTAGGCAATTACACCTCTCCAATATTTGGAAATCTTAACAAAACCTTGATAGGGACACATCTCCGCCTATGCCAATACTCTCAAACAAAATCTTAAGTCATAATAATATGATAATGCCACACAGCCAGCTCTCCTGACTTTTTTAGTTGGCGATTGGGCTAAATATTGTGACATCCATGGCTATGGACGCTGAAATAATTTAGAACAGCTATGGAAAGGTCCTTTGAGGTCATTGATAAGTCAGCATTGGATGACAACATGTAATGACCTTTCTGATGGTCATATTGTGAATAGATTGCATGCTAAGTTCTTACAAGCATATAAATAATTAGCTATCTGGTCAGAAGCATTTATGACTTTTATACACCTAATTCTACTAATGTTCAGATGGTTTTTAAATGTTTTAAAGATAGCTTAATGCCATCAAGTTCCTCAGAAATGATAGTTGATCATTATTTTGATGCTCTGTTATTATTTTCATGGCTATTAATGCCACTAGTGGGTTCTGTCTTGTTTTATGTTATGTTTATTGTTTGGACATTGGGAAGCAACTCCTAACTGGCCTGTTGTTAACAAGAGCCCCAAAGACCCCACTGAGTATTAGGCCCTAAGGGCCTAAGAAAGCTATAATATGAACTAGAGATAAGAGAAACGTTGAATTTATTCAAATAGAGCCTCGAGTTATTATATAAATAACGAGGCTAAAATGGGATAGGAAAGGGTATACATGATAGGCAAGTAGCAGAAGCTAAGCAACAAATGCCTAGAAAAGGGGATTTCGACATCATTTGCTAATAGAAAGATATATAAAAACTTCAACAATACAAAGTAGATTGAAATTATCCTTGGCATAGTTCGCTGGTGAATCCTGAAATGGCTATCTGATTGACTTTTAACTACAGGTTGGCATTTTGCTACAACCTAATTGATTGTTTGACATCTTAAGCATTAGTCACCAGTGTTGAATTGAGATATTGAATTAATATTAGATTTTATTGAGTTCAATCCCTAAAACTTCAAGTTTTGCTCAATCCAAGTCAAATGGGGAGCCTAATTCAGCATTTGCAATATGAAAGTTGACCCTAAGATTAGGCTTCCCCCATTAAAGAAGGAATTACAACAGTGATGTACAACGCCAGTAGGTTTACACCACCTCTAGGACGTGGGGGTTCAGGTGAAAGGATTTCATCAGAAAACACTTTAGAAGAAGAACATCTGGTTAAGTGGGGGATGAATTAGTAATTTAACCATACCAAGCTTTTTCAATATGTTCCAATACTATTGAATTAGTCGTGAATGATCCCTAATAGATTTTTATGTCAATAACTTTTAGGCTTTTGTAGAGGAATCTCAGACTTAGTATTCAATCATTAAGATCTATTCCAATGATTTTAGGCTCTCAGGTAGGGGAGCCCCAAATTACATTCATAATGAATTTGATAATCTGACTTCCTTTAGTTATTGAATATGATACCTAATAAAAATAGTTTAGTTTACTGGCTTTGGGCACAATAGCCTACCATGGGAAATCAAGTTAAGGAAATTACTGAACAATAACATGTCAAAGCTGCAGGTCAATGAGTAAAAACTATTCTCCAGAAATTATTCAAATGATTCTGATTGGAGGGCACTAGGTTGCCAGCACACCATATATCTATAACTATTTTCTTATATAATTAACATGTTCTTGGTTATACTAATTTTTTAATAGTAATTGGTTTTGTATTGTAAGATGTAAGCGCCTAAATGATATAGTGATCAAGGTTCAAAGTTTAGATGAACTTTTAAGGCTCAGATTCATGCTTACTTTCATCATATAGGAAGTCACATTAGTTAGTAAGTAAACCTTTGTGAACCTGTGCAGTGACCACTTTTTAACAATGCCATCATGGATGCTTCAGTTTGAATAATAAACGGCTGGTTAAAATCTGAGTATTGCAAATTTTTTCCATTGTCAAGTATATTTTTAAAAGCATCAAAGAAGTCCTGTGCTTACTTATTCCATAAAAACCTTTTTTTGGGATCTTTTCACAGTTGAAAAAGTGGCTCACCGATGGAAGCAAAGTTCTTGATGAACGGGCAATAATAGCTAACCATTCCTTAAAATACTGAACATCTCAAACACTCTTTAGTTGGGGCATGGTCTGAATCACCACAACCTTAGGTTTTTGGGGGCGGAGTCCATTAGTTTCAGCAACATATTCCAGGTATTCAATCTACTTTTTAAAAGATGTGACATTTCCAAGGTTTATCTTCAGATTTGGTGCCATTAATTTTTTAAAACTTTTTATTGTTTAAGGTGATCTATAAAATTGCAACTGAAAAACATTAATATCATCTAAGTGCCATGTTTAAATGACCTAATTGATGGTACCAGCAACAAGGACAAAACTGGGCGTCAGGAGGTCCAAAGGGTCAAGTTGCAGGACCTTCCCGACTTAAAGCACACCTTGGACTAACGCTGGGTACAGGCCAGGTATGCTCAGGTTGGTACAAGTGAGGTGCACAACGCCCATCCCCTTGTTTCTATCTTTCATTAAAACAGACGAGTTATCTTTTAAATGACAACGGCTCTTTTTCGGTTAATTGGTGAACGGGGGTTTGAAACCCATTCAATTTATGAAATTATTAACTTGGGTCAGGCTCAACTTCAATTGATCAGTCAAGTAAAGTCAATTTCAAAGTACATTACGTGGTCAGATGGAAGTATGCGCTTACTGGTGCACTTAAGTCTTAGTTCCAATTTTTTCATTCAATGATTTCCCTGAGTTGGCTTGTATATGTTTAATAAAGAACAACCTTTCTCTTTGGTCATCTTCCATATATTAAAATAGCCTGTTCGTTACCAGTTTTTAATTTATGTTGACTTGGGTGAATGTGTGCGTGGTTCTCTTTGAGGAGGTCTTGCATTATGTTAGCCAATTTATTTGCTTTAAAGTTTCTAACAGATCAGGTACACCTCTGGGCCGCCCAGGTTCCCTTTAGACTAAGGAATCCGTGCTTTACCCTGTTCAAAGCTTGGTTCTGAAATCCCCTTTGGGATACAGCCAAGACTTGCTGTTGGTTCAATCTCTATTTATTTCTACTGTGTTAACTACACTTGCCCCTAAGTCATTTTAGCTCAAGCACCCTCTGCGGGGCTATCCTTCTTGTAATACTGATGACTAGTTCCCTTGCATTGGACCTGTGCACCGTGAACTACCACACAGGGATTGGAGAGTTATAGACACTCTCCTGACATTAGACAATCAAGCCCTTAACCTTACGTGCATGAACTTTTTCTGTGTGGGACTTTCAAGAAGTGCTAACGGTGTGCACCATCTGTTGGTCATGGCCGAGGTGGGGCTCACCACTGTTTTTGCATTCTGCCAATGGTTGGAGCATCTTAGTGTTATTCTTGCTGCCTCCAACTGGGAAGTACCCACCCTTCTTGCTTGTACATGGTGGTTACAGTCGCTTTGTGATCTGAGAGTCATGATTCCTCAACTTCCCACTGAAACTAGCAAAATTGACACATATAAATTGTTTTTTCAGTACCATGTTTGGATGGTGCAGACAGGATCATCAATGAAGGGCCTGATGGCGACGGCCTTGGATAACGTCACACAACCTTTCTCCAAAATGGGTTCAGGGTCTTTCATGGACAAAAAAGCGTTTTATAATAATGTTTCCATATATACAACTGGGCCATACATTTTTCTTAAGGCTCAGATATGGAGCCCATTTCAGTTTATTAAATCACCCCAGAGAACCTACTCTTGACAACAATGATGATCCGCAGAACCCAGGAGATGGAGAAAAAGTTACTATTACAATATAAAAACGTTTATGCAGTTGCTGAAGATATGACGGGATATGTGACCTCGGTAGAAAGTGTGGCCAAATATCCCTCTCCATTCTATGATGCAAAAACGTACCCTGGGGGTATGCTAGAACCTGAAGAAGATTTTGGTGGTGAAGTTTTGTCATTTTCTGTTATAATTAAGCTCATTTGGGATATTTTTTATTGACTGATATCCTATCATCCCCTTTAGGAAAAATCAGCACTACTATTTTGGTGGATACTGGAGCCACTGAAAATTTTATAGACCAAGACCTAGCCGACTACCTTGAGCTGAGTACTTGCCAGGTGGTATGGCTAGAGGAGGGGCTTCCCTAGGCATTTCCACGCTGAAAACTATGGAGTTAGTGGATTATCAATTAGGCAAATATCATTTGTCTGACCACTTCCAAGTTATCAAAAACCTCTTGTACCCCATCATTTTGGGTGTAGATTGGTGGCAAAAGTTTGAAATCAGTATCAACTTGAAAGACAATACCTTGTCCTTAACTTTAGATAATGGTAACAAGCTAATTGTCCCTTTGGCTGAAGCAAACTTTCAGGGAGATTTGACCCACTGGCCCAATATCCACACACTCAGTCTTGCTCCGTTGCTGAAGCCCTCTTTGGAGGCTCCCTTACCTTCCTGCTTGGAGGGGTTGGAATCTTTGTTTGATGCAGCTTCAGACAGTGTAATACTAGCTCATTCAGAATTTGATTGTGAGTTCAAGCCACCGTTGATCTGGTGTGTATATCTTCCCCAACTTATCTTTTGACTGTATGGGAGGAAGCGGCCTTAGATATATGGGTTAAGAGAAGTTAGCCAAAGGCGCAATTTTTCAGCGAACCTCCCCTGTATGTTCCCCACTTCTCTTTGTAGATAAGGCTGATGATACCTTATGCTCATGCATAAATTATGGTAATCTAAATAATGTCACAGTATCAGACTTGCATCCCATTCCACTGGACTCACAGATTGCATGCTATGTGGAGAAGGAAAGAGTCTTCTCCAAGTTGTATTGTTTAAATTCGTTCAATCAGACCCATATCAAGAATGGCATGGAGTGGCTGACTACATTCCATACTAGAAAAAGGATTTTACGATTTCAGGTTATACCCTTTGGGATTAACAACGCCCCTGCTATCTTTCAACGCCATATTGATGCGGAATTGGGGGACCTGCTGGGGGTATACGCTGTAGTCTACATGGTTGATATTCTGGTATTTTCCCCTGAAAATGAGTCCCATGCAGTACACCTTTGGCAGGTGATGGAGTGTTTGAGGGAGCTGACCTTACGTTAAAAATAAGCAAATGTGAATTTTCCAAGTCCCAGGTCACCTTCCTGGGCAACGACATGTTTGGCCATGGGCGTATAACAACTCCAGACAAGGAGAAGGTGATTCATGAGTGGCACACTCACAACTTCAGTTAAGGAATTGAGGAGTTTTTTAAGGGATGTGTATGTTCCTTAAGAAATCCACATGGAATCTTTCTGAAGTTGTGGAGCCTTTATATAAAATAAGTGGTTTAAGTGTGATCCAATGGTCCCCAACTTTTCAGGATGCCTTTCAGGCGGTAAGGTGTACATTGCTGTCCATATCTGTTCTTCACCATGTCACCCCAAATAATAGTTTATTATTGCTTCTGATTCCTACAATTTCGCTATAGCAGCAGCCCTATTACAAGTAGGCGAAGATGGAATTGAGCATCCAGTGGGATAATTTTCCAGGAAGATGTCTATACCAGAGTTAAACTACGCTTTATAATTAAAAGGGTTATTAGAAGTGGTTGAAGTGCTGACCTATTGGCGTCATCGCTTGCATGGATCATCCTAACCCTTTTGCATACGTACAGATCACTATACCTTACTGTACTACTTCGCACCTTATGTCTTAACCCCACGGAAAACCCGCTGGCATGAGACCCTAGCCCAATTTGCGTTTTTGTATGAGTTATTAAGGGCATGGAGAATGGTTTGGCGGATACTTTGAGCTGCAACCCTGCACTAGCTCCCAATCCAGAGGAGTTAGAGGTGCATAGTACTTACTTGATAATTCCACCGGTTAAGATTGTGTCTCAGCTTCCCTCTCCCTTGGCCAACAGGCCAGCGCTCGCTCCTCTGGAGAATGTGGGGGAATATGGTATGTTAAAAAAGGTATTCTTTTACAGCTTTTGTCATCCAAATATACTATGGTCCTTGCTAAGAGCACTTTGAATCAGGAGGATATAACCAGGGGTTATCATGTGAAGGATGAGATGGTGTGGTTTCAGGGGCGCTTATGGGTTCTCGCCGGACCATTTTTCCTAAAAATCATCTGGGACCATCATGACGGAATCACCGTCGGTCATCCTGGAAAGGCAAAGACTCTAGAGCTAATTCGCTGAACTTACAATTGGAAGGGGTTGGCCGCACATGTGGGCAGGTATTGTAAAGAGTGTTTTTTCTGCAACCAAATGAATTCAAATCGCCAGCCTCAAGCGGGGCTTTTGGTATCAGTTCAAAAGGCTGAAGGCCTTAGGGTTCTCTATCAGTTAATTTTATTGTGGAATTGCCTGCATCTGATGGCTATGATGCCATCATGGTGGTGGACCGTTTTATAGAGTTCTCACACTTTATTCCCTGTAAAATTACTGTCACCGCGGCTGAGATGGCTAGGCTCTTTGTCACTCATGTGCTCACACTTCACATTGTCCCTCAAGAAATAATTAGCGAATGTGGACCCCAGTTTACCTCCATGTTTTGGGAAGAGTTGTGTAAGACCCTTCAGATTTGCCCTTGCCTTTCAACTGCCTATCACCCCCAAGCATATGGGAAGACTGAATGAGTGAACTAGTGCCTTGAACAGTCCCTGCAATGTTACACCGCCTAGGATCATTCAGATTGGGTTTCTCATCTTCCCATGGCCCAATTCAGTTATAACAACGCCCAACATGCATCAATCAGTTGTTTCACCTTCTTAGCCAACTATGGCTTCAATACCGCCTTTAACATGGAGCCCAGTTGTGGATCCAGGGTAAAAACGGTGGTGGACTTTGCAAAAATGATCAAGAAAGTACACAAGAATGTGAGCACGACTTTAGATGCGGCCATGCAGGCTTTATAATGAGAATGTTGATGGTATGAGATGAGTTGAACCAGCGTATAAGGAAGAAGATCTCGTGATGCCAGATGCAAAAAACATCCCAATCAAGAAACTATGTGAAAATTGGGATGAGAGAGGATTGGGCCTTATTGCATTCTCAGAATGGTGGGCCACGCCTCATACCAGTAGGATCACCCTCTTAGTTTTAAATCTTTTCAGTCTTCCATTAAAACAAGCTTACATTGTTTGAGGGTTCCCCACCAGAGACTCCCGATGCTTATCTTGTGGATGGGGCACCAGAGTGGGAACCGGAGGAGATTATAGCTTCTCATCAGGTAAGAAGAAGACTTGAACATCTTGTATCCTGGAAGAGATTTGATGCATCAGAGAACAGTTGGGTCCCAGCGCAATACTATGCCCATGCCCAGGATCTAATTGTAGCATTCCATGAGCGTTTCCCTGAGGTCACGGGATCTAAGTTTAAGCAAGCCGTTGCTGCCATGAAGTTGACTCTGCCCACAAAAACTTTTCTTGGTGAATGCCCCTGGAGGGGGGTGGAGCCCAAAATGTAGGAGAAGGTAATGTCATGTTTACATGACCTAAATGAGGGTCCAACAGCAATTATAAGGATGGACGGAAGGAGGTCCAAAGGGTCAAGTTGCAGGACCTTCCCGACTTAAAGCACACTTTGGACTAACGCTGGGTACAGGCCAGGTATGCCCAGGTTGGTACAAGTGAGGTGCACAACGCCCATCCCCTTGTTTCTATCTTTCATTAAAACAGACGAGTTAACTTTTAAATGACAACAGCTCTTTTTCGGTTAATTGGTGAACGGGGGTTTGAAACCCATTCAATTTATGAAATTATTAACTTGGGTCAGGCTCAACTTCAATTGATCAGTCAAGTAAAGTCAATTTCAAAGTACATTACGTGGTCAGATGGAAGTATGCGCTTACTGGTGCACTTAAGTCTTAGTTCCAATTTTTCCATTCAATGATTTCCCTGAGTTGGCTTGTATATGTTTAATAAAGAACAACCTTTCTCTTTGGTCATCTTCCATATATTAAAATAGCCTGTTCATTACCAGTTTTTAATTTATGTTGACTTGGGTGAGCGTGTGCGTGATCCTCTCTGAGGAAGTCTTGCATTATGTTAGCCGATTATATGCTTTAAAATTCCAGCAGATCAGGTACACCTCTGGGCCGCCCAGGTTCCCTTTAGACTAAGGAATCCGTGATTTAGCCCTGTTAAAATATTGGTTCTTAACTTTCCTTTGGGATACATCCAAGTCTTTTTGTTATTTCGATCTTTATAAATGTCTACTATCTTAACTACCCTCGCCCTAAGTCACTTTAGCTCAAGCATCCTCTGCGGGGCTATCCTTCATGTAATACTGACGACTGGTTCCCTTGCGTTGGGCCTGTGCACCGTGCACCACCACACAGGGAACTTGAGAGTTATAGACACTCTCCTGACACTAAGTAGATAAGACTGCATGAAAACTTCATATCACCTAACACAGTATTTATTTCTCACTAGAACATTGCTGGTGCATTGTAAAAACCTTGAGGCATCCGCATTGACTGATATAGTAAATGGCTAATAATGATCACATATTTTTCCTGGTCCTCCTTAGGTAAGTCAATCTGCCATTACTCTGATATGAGACCCATTTCAATAATAATTGAGCATTTGATAAGCAATCAAGTTCATCATTGATCTGCGGAAATTGGATATGAGTCCTTTTTTGTTATTTTATTTACCACAGTTAATCTATGACAACCCATTTAATCTATCATTACTGGCAACTATGGCCTCATCTCTCTTGAACGTCAGATTGGTTGCATATAAATTGGCAGTTGATCTCTGACGTCAACTTTATGAATTATACCTTTGGAACAACTGAGGTCATAATCATCTTGTGAAAACCCCTAAAATCCTTTAAAACAATTTATGGATGTGGTTCTTTTGTGCATTTGAGACCCCCACTAATTTATTCTGAATAAAAATGATGAGGATTGACCGGGATTTTAGGTCCTTGGGTTATCCTATTTCATCTAACTGATAAAGGCGTGAAAAGAGAAATGTCCCTAAGCAGGAACTAAATGTCTGAAGGCCACTATTTGATTTTTTTACCCATGTTGGTCTATTTAATAGATTGGCGGCTAGTAACTGAATTTTGCAATAATTGTGGTATATCTCCCAGATGCAACGTGGGGTTCAGTTCTACTTTTTTGCCATGATGCATAGATTTTGGCATAAAGATATTCAAATTTTTTAAAATTAAGTCTGGTTCCTATAATACACTGCTTCTTGAAATCACATTTTTCATCTTTCACACCCTTAAGCTGATCCTCCAACTTTCATTAGTTTATTTGAATTGGCGGCGGTGTCCTAATACTCTGTTTACCATTCCAACAATACTGGGATAATCCCATCAGCATATAATAAACTGAGATAATCGTTTTCCTTTTTTGGGGTGAATCCCCTTTCCTGTTATAAAATATCAGCAAAGTCTGCCATAAAATTCTAAGAGTATTTTCTTAAAAATCACACTGAACTCCATACTGTCGCATGTAGTCAGTGCCAATTAATATCTCATAACTCTAATCAGGCAAAGAGATTGCAAGTGCTGTGATACTGAGGGATACAAACTATAGAGGCAAGGCTATATATGCTCCCAGAGAAGTAGTGTTATGCAGGCTTGCCGTTCCATAAACTTTATCATGATCCACCTCATGTGCAAGCCTTAACTTTCTAACACTAACTTTGTGGAGACCATATAAGTTGGTGCTCCACTGTCAATGATGGCTCTACCTTTACTTGATCTACCCAAATATCAGCATTAGTATAATCAGATTAAGAGGAGAAATTTTTAACAAAACAATTTTGACATCATTAGCCAAATCAAAGGATTGAGAAAGCTGTTCTGCTACATTGGGGAATCAATCCTTAATGATGGCATGAAAATCAATGTAACATTTTTATAAGGTAAAGGTATCAGCCTCCATGTACACTAGCACGTCTTGATTCTGCCTTACATAAAGTCGCGCCACCTTTTCATTTTCAGGTTCAATGGCCTTTGCTTGCAAATGAGTAACCATAAGAGCCTCACTATCCATCTTGGGAACTCTGTATGACATTCAAGTAAATCAGGGGGAACTTGAGCATAGGTTGAAATAAATGGTCAATGTTTTTTCTGCCCAATATTTTCCCACATAAGATAAAATGATCATTAGCGGGTACAACTGTATTGATCTTTTCCAGTGTAGAGTGGCAAAACTGCAAAATATGCCATACTTGACACACTTTTTAACAAATGACCTTATTTCTTATATTGCCCATTTGGATTTTCTCAAACAAAATAATCCTAGATTTGGGGTTTTTACAGCTCAGTATTTACTGGGAGTTTTCCCTAGGTAGCTCATATTGCAAGTATTGGAGTTACAGTAGCTTTTGTTCATGCATCAAAGGTAGTCTAACAAATCCATAAAAATTCTAACCATAAGCAGTATTTGTATCCGCATTCAAGGCGGAGATCATAGCCCAATTCGGCTCCTTATGGTCCTGCAGCCAATTATATTGCAACCCAAGAATCAAAAATCAGTCAACGCTGCTGACTAAGCAAGTATCTAGGCTTCTTGATAAAATTCGTCAGCAAAGGTTTTAATGGACTCATCTTTCCAGAACTGGATTCCCACGAATTCCTGTTTCAAGTTGGCGTTGTGCTAAGGGCTGCTAAACTCACCCATAGTTACACTCTTTGCCTCTTAATAAGTACACCCATTGGCAGCTAATCATGGTAGAACATGATTCTGTCTCTCCATACTGAGACTTGTTAATCAGGTAACAGCCTTTTGGCGATCCCCACATCCCATAAAGTCAATTTAAAAAAGCTTAAAGAAAATAGGAATGTTGTTCCTATGAAACTCCAGCAGCTTTGGAGTTGGACTGAATTTCAAAGTCTCAAGGGGCCTAATGTTGATGTTTGTCACCAGCTGGTGACTTTAACTGATGAGGTAGGGTGCCATACTGGGTAAGCGGCCAGAGTTTCAGGCGCCTTTCATAGATTTCTGTGGCTGAATTCACTAAAGGTCATTCCAAGATGAGGAACCAATTCTGAATATGACATATCCGCCTTCAGGATCATTGTGACAACAGCCAGTACCCTTTACAACTTGGGTAAATGACAGAGACAATCTTCTACCACTTCTTCTGGCTGAACTTCCATGCCTTTGAGGTCTGATACTTCCGCCTCAGTTACTCTTGCTCTTTGGTAAGCTAGCAGAGTTTGTCAACATAGTTGTCTAAGGTTTCACTAGCATACCTTGATCAGCATTTCAATCATGCCAGACCCCTATTTTGTCACAATAACCTATATTGCTTTAACTCAGACCATAAAATGCTCTTCTTACTTGTCGCATTTGGAGTCCAAAGCTGTAGATTTGAAGCCTGATAACTTGTCCCAGCCTCCCTTGATTACAGCTTGCTTCAGAGTTTTCATATTGCTAACCAGTAGGTGAAATTTATCAATATCCTTTTTAGCTTCTTTTTGCAGCTTAATGAAATATTGTTTTGACTCATAATTTTTAAAGAGGTCTCCCTACCAAAATACTATAACTCCACTTTCTTGAGGGCTTGGCCCTCATCAGCCCCTTTAATAGTTCCTCTATTCAATCAACAGTTCTTTACTGATACTTAACTTTTTACTGACTATTAATGTTTGCCCAGAAACCCCCCTGAGGTGATCTCCACTTGTTGAAAAGTGGCCATTGCACAGGTTTGCGTGGGTTGATTCCTTTATAATAAAGCTTGCTTGTATGACGACAGGAAGCATGAATCTAAGCTGGTAATGGTTCATTTAAAACCTGACCTTTGTTGATTAAAATATTTATGCACTTCTGTTCCCTTCTTAAACTAACCCAATTACTAGTAAAATATAGTAAGATCAGATTAAGTTAATTGTTTAAGGATGAAATTTTAAGATGAGGTCATGAAAGGCAATTTACTGCACACCTATTAGAATCATTGACATTGATCGCTGGAGAATAATTTTAATACTATTCATTGACCTAGAGCAATTGACATGCAAAGGGCAGAAATTCTATTGGCTCAATTTCCAAGCATAGGCGATTATGGCATCAAGTATGGTAAACTAAACTATTGGAGGTCATCCCCATTAACTCATGGAAGTCTAATTATTAGATTAACCATAAATGCTAATATGGAGCTCCCTCCTCAGGAGCGTAAAGCTCATTAACAGCATAAAATAATCAAATACTAATTCATAGCTTCGTCCTTGAAAAGCCTAAAGGTCATTATCACTATTATAATATTAGGATCATCCCCTATTAAATCACTAGTATCATAACTTACAGGTAAAAGCATAATAAAGTTAAATCCCCATCAGATGGGTACATATTTTTAGAGTAGTCTAACTCAAAGCAAAGGGGACAAAGCTTCCATACATAGCCAATGCAAGCCCAGAAGAAAGGGTCAGGCGCTACAGTGATACATGTATATAGGGTATTTGTCAGTATTGCATTTCTGGTAAATAACAATTTACTAAATATATAAAATTTAATTGAAGGCTTAAAGGATCTAGATGCCACTTATGCAGTGGGATGCCATATAATGAAAACTGTCCATTATATCATAACATTAATAAAATGATAAAATTTATATGTATCTCTTTATTATCAGTAAAGTCGCACTACTGCCCCACTATCAAGGAATTTACGTTGATCTCTTTCTATGCTGGCAGAGTCACACTTCCAGTTGGTCTTCTTTTTTTAGCACTAGGTGGGGATCCAGTTGGTCTTCTTTATTATCCTCTTTTATTCACTTCTAAGTAGAGTTGCAATACTGCCCTATGTGAAAATCAAAGCTATACTATATTGCCACATAGACTCAATATTACCTATAGAGATATTAATGTTTTAATAATAGATCCTGATGTCACATGATATTATAAATCATTGGGCAAAAAATTATGAATTGTGGTTTATGATAAATTATGGAGCTCCAAATGGCAGAAAATCTTTGAGAATTATTCAGGTCAGAATAAGGGCAGATATTTAAATAGTATAATATGCAAAAACTTGTCCAAAACCTTGATAATTTGCTTGGTGTTTGGAAGAGTTTACTGAAGAGGTTGAAATAATTCTAAAAACTTGGAAAGTCATTAAATATTGAGCAGGATGGGATCAAGGCATAATTTAATAAGTTTCAATTTATTGGTTATGAAAAACACATCTGAAGCCTCAAGGATTCATTTGGTGTTTGGAAGAGTTTACTAAAGTGATTGGATTAATCCCATAGACATTAGAATCTTCCATATAACCCCCTGAACCCTTTAAAGTTCACGCCAGCAACCAAGCTGTTATCCTTATATAATCCTAAGTGGAAGTAAATTAATTCTAACTTTGTATTTGTTGGCCAATTACAAGTCTTATGTTTAGAAAAGAGTGGTTCAGAGGTAAATGATAAAAATATTGGCCAAAAAACCCTCGTCAATTCCTGGTGGAACCCCGCATATTGGGGCAATACTTTTATGAATGTTAAATGGGCAAAGTACACAAAGTTGGGCAGTTGAATTGCCCCGACCACACAAGGGAACCTGAGGAGTCCATCAGAGGTTTCTCTCCTGGTTACATCTATTGAAAAGCATACACCTAAGTGGGGACCAACCCCTTTTATAGGCTTGGCGGAGGTCCCTTCAAGGTGCAATAATTTTAGCTAATGGGGATTGGCTGAAATATATTAAATCGTTACCCCACTGGTACATTATGCCTAAAAATAATTCCCCATCCATCATTCAGCCAAAGTGAAGCGACTTTTCCAATCTTTGATAGGCCAAATTCACACATTTATAAATTCAGATCATACTAATCTGTTCCAAACTTACTATTGAATTCCCTTCAACCTTCAATACAGTTCAAATACTGAACGGTCAAATATCAAGAGGATTTTTTTTCTTATCCCCTTATTGCTAATAAAATTACATAAAAACCCAGTTTTTAATATTATTAGTGTTTGATTAAAATTAAAATAAGTAGGTGTTCATCCCCTAATTGTTAATTTAGGCATAAACAAGCACTAGTAAATCCTAAAATCCAACAGTATTTTAGATAATCCTATATTTCTAATAAAATATAACAAAGACCAAAATACCATTTTCAACTTTGAAAATAATCTTTAATTTTAAGAACCATCTTTAATCAGGCCCCCAGAGGTTGTGAAGAACAACTCTGAGCTCAAAAAGGCCATTTCCACATGCTGCCGCTCCCAGGTCAAAACCTATCTGTGTATATCCAGTTTGAGACTCCATTTAAAGGTTATTTTATTTCTAAGATGCCAGATTAGCTGACAGATCGATGATTTTAGTTATGATGCTCTTTCATGTTTTGAAGCTCATACCATGAACCTAATAGCAAACAACACTCAGCAACCATTAGATTAGTGTCTACCACCCTTTCTCAAGGAGTTCTCGCTGATCTCTTTCTATGCTAGCAGCATATCACTGCCAGTTAGTCTTATCAATTATATCTTTTCCTTTTTCTATGGCTTTAATTATCATGGTTCTTATAGTGAGTGCCAAGGACGCTCATTTGTCTCTGCCAGGATTCCTGTGGAATGTAATTACAATTGCAGCTATGGAGTGTCTGTTATTCTTGATATAGCCAATATTCTTTAAATTTAAATTGATATTGGATTTTCCATCGAAATCATAAATGCATTTTCAAATTTTCTACTATACTTGAAAATGGTGACAATTATCCACTGAATCTCAGATATAATCAAGTATAATACTATAATTTGGTTACTAATTTGGCAACTGACTGATGTAGGAATAGTCTAAGCTTATCACTCAGTCATTATAATTTTCTGACGTTCCCCCCTTGACTGAGCAATAGTATGCTTGTGGCTCCACTCATACTCTCACTAGTAAATCACAAGCAAAATTTCAGGGCCCACGTTGATGCATTTTTACCCCCCACCCGCAGCTTATTTCCTTTTGATGGCATGAGGACAATAAATGTGAGTTGGATGCTAAACCTTTGCTCAAGTCCTCATTGTCCCACTGTAGATGGTGCTCCTATAGTGAACGCTCAAGTCGCCCTGTCTCAAGATAAGCTCCTTCCAGAGATTTTTAGCTAGATAATGTACTGTTGAGCCTCCTTTAATAACGTCGTGGATCAGTTAAAAAATGGTGAGAAGCCTCAATAAGGCCTTCATATGAAGATTCAGTGCTTTTTATGGCCACTGCTTCGCTCGCCTGGAGTTGACACCAGCTGGTCATTGCTCAGAGTGGAGATCAGTTCATTGCCTTTTAAATTTTATATTCTGATCCCTTATTAGTTAATTGGAGGAGAGCACTCATAAACTGGTGTTACAAATTTTCATCTGCTACAATGGGAACTCCGTTAGTGTGCCAGGCCATCAGTATGGCGACTGCTGGCCATTAATGTTTCACCTTCTTAGGCTGCCTTTTACTACAGGTCCGCAGGCAACCCACCAACACAGAAAACCAACAACTTCACCTTTGCGCAATTAAAGCTTTGGAGGGCACACAGCTAGCCCTACACCTCTCTTGGGTGATCTTTGGCTCTGTCTTATCATCCCCCTTGGGGCTAATTCCTGTCAATCCCTCGTTGTTAGTGGCTGAATGGCCAAGTTCCCACGGAGCTTCTCTGTAGCTCTAGGTATTAGGTTGATAGCGCCAACCACCCTTAGGTGCTCTCATAGCACTGAACCTTGGGATCTTCAGCCCACCCTTACAAACATGGTAATCTATTCCAATCATAAAAGTAGGCGAGACAAAAATACTTTGTTTCAAATAAAAATCAGCTCTTATAACAAGGCGTTATCTGGCAACCTATACCCGCCTATTAATTATAATTTAAAAAGCTCTTTAAAACTCGTAATACAACATAGTGGAAAAATTTTGGCATCACTTGCCATAAATCATAAATTAACACATCATCCTTAGAACGCCAATACAACCTAATATATAAAAAAATTAAAATTAGTGATCTATCATCAGCATTAGTCAGTGGGTAGATTTGAACACAACTCACTATTGGGGATAATCCCCACCAATTTAGAAATGGCTGATAGCTCTGAATTCGCTCAACCCAATTGAAATGGAGAGCACAACTCTGATCTAAAAAAATTGTTAATATTTCTAAGCAGCAAAATAGCTCTTTCAAGCAAATGAGACACACGATCAAAAAACTACTAATACTAGTAATAAAAGATATATCATCAAAACAAGGCAATATATTGGCAGCCATCCACAATTGCTTCAATTGCTGATTTCATGACCAACTGAATGAATTAAACTAGCAACAAAAGCAACAATTGGAACACTTTTGCTCATTGGGTGTGAATCTCCAAGCTAATTGCCAAAACCATATGTGTGCCAGGGTGACTATTGCATATCAAGCCATGGATGAAGGTAATTTAGAGAAGTATCTCCCATTGATTCCCTTAAAGGTAACACAGGTTCTTCCCATTGCCTTCCAAGTCTTATCCTGAAATGACTTTCACTAATCTGATGTTGAATGGTTGCGTCAGATTATTCAATCTGTCACTACATCATTATCAGTAATCTACCTTAGAATGGATGAGTTCTTGAAAAATTGTCAAGCGTTGGACACCTCTTTTTCCCTGGAAGGGATGAAAATTACTTCTTGTTGTCCGCTGCATTTGTCCCCTCCATCTATCACTTAGTCCTTTTTGTCTTTCAGTAGTAAGCAAATGTAGATGTGGGTTTTCTACTAGTTGCACATGAGCGCGTCCACATCAATGGTTATTCTGGAGTTCTGTCTTTTTGTTGTCCTGGACCACTGGCTCCTAGTTTTTGTTTTCATTAAAACATCCATGGAGGCCTTTCCTCCTCCCAAGGATAGACCATCCCCAAATTGTTGTCAGCGCCACCATCACCCAAGATCAAGTCTATCCCATGAAAGAAGAAGTTCTGGTGCTTAGGGTGGCTGAGTCATTCAAGCAACAAAGGAAAAAGTTGATAAAGCTTGCGTTCTGTTAGTAGTTATAATGAGAGGCAGCTAGAGGAGGCTGATGGCTTCAAAGATAGTTATGATGTGGTAGGCAAGTGTAAAGATCTATTAAATAAAATTTTGCTATCTAAAGTGCGGGTAGTATTATACTAAAATCATTATTACTGGTATGATTATTATTAGTTATTGTAATTTTTCTTATGATTGTTTTCTTTTTCCTTTTCTCACTTTTATTTCTTTTTTGTTTGTCTTTTTTAATTATTTTTGCAGAATCTTACCTTATAAATATGTATATCTAGAGTTTCTTTCTTTCCCAGTAATCATTTAAGCAATTCATTAACTGAGGATATTCTTAAGCAGTTGAATTTATAGGTATCTCTAAGCATCACTTCTTAAAATTACACTACCATAGAAACTTAGTTACGTTATAAAAAGTTCTTGTACCCATAAAAAATGGCTTCAAACCATTCTAAGGATACAGCCAACTCAGCGGCAAAGACCAGCACCCAAACCAAACCCTACAGTAGCCCCAGGTTTCAAAAATGTTTGTCCACCAAAATAACTGCTCTTATTCAGCAGATGCCAAGGCAGATGCCGCTCCACAACACACTGATAACAGTGTATTTATTACAAAGTATATAGTCAAAGCATCCACCTTAGATGACCCCACCTTGACTAAGAAAGATTGGTGGACAATATTCAGGAGAATGTTTTACCCACCCAATCATCACCAGTGGCCAAAAACCATCATAACTGAAACCGCTCATGGTAGTGAGATGGTTCAACCATCTAACTGTTTCTTGAACAATGACTGTCAGGACTGGGAAGGATTAAATGTATACGCTGGGTCAGATAACTGTAACAACCACCACGAAAAAACTTTTTAATTGGTGGGACAAACCAAGAATGGAGACAATTGGCGAGACCCTCCTAAGAGGCAAACCTGGGTGAATGAATGACCACTATTACATTTAATTTGATTTAGAAATAAATCTGAGCCATTTTCTTAAAGCAAATCTATCCAAATGGTAATTCAAAAACCTGACCCACAATGACCTGAGGACCTGACAGGAACCCATAAGATGATGACTGTGAAACTCAAGACAGATCTGGCACCTCTGATTATGGCTCCAGTTCATGCAGCTCTGGTAGGAGTAGCCCTGATTAGGAATAATCCCCAAAGAAACTTGAAACTTTGTTTACAACACCTCCCATTCTGATCCCGCAGTGTCAGTAAAAATTGAGAACAAATGTGCCAAAAACGCTGCTGGGCCTGGACGAAATGGATGACATGTGTTCCAACCACTACTGACCCTTGTGAAGTCACATATGTGGCAGAGGCCAAGAAGCAGCGGGACAAAACAAGAGCACAAAGGGACAGTTTTCTCCATTCTATCTCATATGATCTCATTTATTATGCCTTAATACAATCCTCTTCTACTCAAAGGATTATTTTGTCTTCTTCAGAGTGATAGCTAGGACCTTCTTAGTTGACATCACCATTTACAAAGTGGTGGAAGGCCACTACAACATGTGGGATTCGTGAACCCATTGGATGCGGAAAGAGCTGCATCCTAAAACGTTACAGTCCCAAATGGCTCCCTACGCGTCACCAGAACCAGGTCAATTATTGAGAAATTTCCTGAGTTGCCTGCTTAAAACTGCCAACCATGATTGCCCAGAATCCTTGAAGCTGGAACCCATAAAAGTCTGATATTATTCAGATATGTCCTATCAATGGACTTCATTGTGCCAGCGTAATATGCTCTGACCCAACGGGCTCATGTCACCAGAACATCCATTATTACTAAAACCATGGTAGCCAAAAACATAGTAATTATACCACATGTTACTGTCATTAATCTTTCCCAAAGATTTTCATCTTGGATTCCGATCAAGCATGGCCCTGCTGGTCATGGTGCAACGCCCTGGGTCACTTCTACAACAGCTGCATCATGTGTAAGCAATTCTTAGTGACCATCATCATGCCCTCCAATATGGGCCAGAAGAGATCACGATTAACGCAGCAGCAATCCTCAACCGACCCATTTAATTATGGTAGATGCACTTTCTCCAATTGCCCTCCATATTGTGGTCAAGAATTCACAGTAACAATGCGGAATACCCCTTTGACTCCATAGCACCTTACTCAGTAGGGGCCATTCCAATCTACTATTCTCATTACCAGCGCAAATAAAGTACAAGTCCTCAAATACCTCACCAGATATGTCAGATACCAACCCATAAGACACCAACTTGGCAGATTTGACCCAAAACAACCTAGGAGGGCTACCTGCAACTCCCAGGCAATAGATACCACCCAACTGAGAGAGCATACTTGGAGAATCCCCACTTGAAGAAGACCTCTTAACCTAGTGAACCCCACCAACCAATCATATCACATGTAAGACCTTCTTAGTGATGTAGGAGGTGGAAAAATTTGGACAGCTCTGACAGAGCCCAGATGAAGGAGCCCTGGAAGCACCTGATGGGCACTTACCAGCAAAGTAGCAGGTGTGGCATACTAATCTGGCTCACCGCCTTCGACCCCCTCCACCCAGAAAAACCCCACCCTTCCTCAGAGCTCTCTTGAATTTCTGACAAGAGTCAAGAAGAGACTTAAGACAAGCTGCCTCAAGGATGCGAGTATAAGTGCTGGCAACTCCCCAATATAATGAGGGGACAACCTATGAGACCCCATGGGTTAACTCTGACCCTACAGTCCATAAATACCAATGGACTGTGGTATTTCACATGAAGAGTCCGCCTACTCTGCATTTTGAGTTGCCATGCATAAATATCACAGCCATCCAAGAACCCCATTTCCGATCATTGAAATAGAATCCTGGAATGAACAATTTAGAGAGAACTCCTGTTGGACAAACTATGCAGCACTCATCATCCTTGATTCCCTGGTAAAAGCCCACCATTTTTTTAAAAGCCTAGACAACCACTTTATTTTGGCCAAGTTATCCACACCAAAATTCTCCTTATACGCTATAAGTAAATACCTTCTGTTTGTGGGCCAGGAACAGGACTAGCTACTGGAAAAAAACATTTGCATCCAACTCCCCACAATACAGTGTTGACGGATAATTTCAACACACTAAGTTGCATCTGGGACACCCTCCCCCCTTACATACAAGATTAGTGGGGTACCACTAGACTCCAGTTCTTCCTCCATTCCAGTAGGTTTACAGATGCCTTTACCTATCTCTGTCCAACCTTAGTTGTATGACTAATATTAAGTATAAAGAGTGGAAGTTCAAGTCCACGTCTTATACTAATTAAGCCTTAATTTGCCCAATTCTGTTCAGTCAATTCTTTACTCCTACAGCTTGTGATACTACCATTAGCGATCATAGGTCCCTTAAGTTAGTCCTCACGACCACCCTCAGACCATCGCGGCGTTTTAGGCCTAGAAACGCCCCAGAAATCATAAACACACTTTCTGTCACAGAACTGGCAGAAAAATTGAGACTTGCTTCCAGTCAGGGTGCTTGAGCACCCAGAAGATAAACCAGAATGCTAAGGGTATTGCCATATGAGAGACTTAATAAGTAGGTGGAAGAGAAGCAAACAGAGGATGATGACTGGTGGCCGCCATATCTACCAACCTGACAAGTAATCATACAAAGTCCCCTGAGGGCGCTGAGGATTTAGAAACAGGAGAATCATCTGGTACAACGATGGGGCCAGGATTCGCCATAGGGACACTAGTGATAGGTAGGGAGGTAAGGTCATGAAACCTCGCCCAGCGGGGAGATAAGATCTCTAATATCTTTGACACATCTTTTCGCCAGAGGGCGTTAGCAAACAGTAATATCCTTAACAGGTCACGCATATGATGTCCCAACCAACAAAGGTGGTAAGAAGCGTGGTGAGCACGGCTAGTAAAGCCTGATATGTGACGCAACATTAGAAACATGGTTTAGAGTTGCTGAGGTGGTGAACTCTGAAAAAAATTAATAAAAGTATACTTTTAATGGGAAAAGGAAATTTTATTGGAAAAATAAAAATAAATAATTGACAGACAGCCATACCAGTGAGGGATGGTTGCCTTAAGGCCTTGGGGCTTGAGTAATAAGAGGAAATGCATAAACGAAGGAGTTACAAACCCAACAATTTTGGTGGAACTAAATCTTGCAACTAACTTGATGCCAAATCGGCCTTCCGCTGGCCATCTGACTTCCGCTCAAGTTTTGACTTAAAAATGTTCCTCCCACCACCATTTCTCTTAGCTCAGCATCGCTTTGATTGATGGGTGACTGGTATTCTCCATGGCCAAAGCATGGGGGCCCTGTCCCACTTGGTTAAATGGATTTCCCACATTTGATTTGACTGGGTTTGGTTCCCCCAAATTATTTGATTTTTCGCCTTATCGCGCAACCCAAAATTACCATGGGAGATAATTCCCCTGATTGCTTAAGGTCCTTTGCCCTTCAGTGGACCCCAACATCAAAGTTGGAGTGATTCATACTTCCTCACTTTTTAGCCAGCATCTTCTTCCCACTGCAACCTCAGCACACACTTCTCCAATCTGCTTGAGAAGCTCGCTCATGGACAAATATTGATGGAAAAGAGGAACCATCAGAAGGTAGGCCTTCACCTACCATTCGTCCACCACATGGGCAAGATCGCCCTGGGTGATCCAGAATGGTCGCCTTTTTGGGCCCTTTTTGTGAAAAAGGGAACGCCTTGCGGTTGAGGCATAGGAGATGCTCCCCAAGACTTGCACTTTCACGAGCAAAAAAACAGATTAAGGCTATCTGTAAACCTGTTTCCATAACTTCGCCCTATTTATGCACTCCCAAGATAAATGGGTGGAAGACAAAGGTGAAGATTTTGAGGATTGCTATGATTGCGTAAAAGCTCAGATGACTGCAGCCCACACCAAAGTCAGAAAGCCGAAGCCAAAATTAGGCATCCTGAAAAGACTGCTAACCTACACCTTCCCCCAATAGTTGGAAGCTTAGGAAGCCTCCCAAGAAGTGTACTGCATCAAACTTACTACCATATAGTATGGAGGCGAATTTTACATGATCACATTTTTACATCCTGTGAGAATATCCACCCACTTCTTTTACTAAAAAACAAAGACCCCAATCAAAGGATCAGAAGATTGAAACATAAATGTGGGAAACACAATCACCGCATACAAGGAGAAAATTATCATTGAGCTTCATATATACTACTAAACTTATTCTAAACTTCCTGAAAACCTGGCTGATATTTGTAATTTTATTGTAAGGGCTTCAGTACCGCCAGTTGATCTCTCAGTAGATGAGAATCTCCTTGCGCTGTTTACACAACAAGAAGTAATAAAACTTTCTTTGAGTTTTGTGTGCTCGTTAGGGCACCCAGTGCAGGCAACTTTGCGGGATGAAACCTGTGGTACTGCCCCCCCATCGCACTGGGGCTGCACAAATCTAAGCACCACCAAATTGGGCCCAACCGCTGGTGGGTTGGCTCACACCACCCCAAAACTGACATATTCCTCACTATTTGGTGTACCAGGTAGCAAATGCTACCCAGCCAGTTCAGAGATATGCCTCCCATCCCTTAATGCGAGGAATGAGACCAGACTGACCCCCAAGTTGGACTTGCTTGAGAAAAGAGGATTTCCATAGCTTTCTAAAGCTATTTCTAGCCGTCGCTTGACTATGGCCAGGGAGTTTGTTGCCTGGATTCCTTCTGAAGGGAAGCAACGCTGGTTTCTGGCAAGCCATAGACCATACATCATCTCCCCCCATATCTTGCACCAGACCCTGAGCCCCTCCTTGTCTGCAAGCAGACTTGGTGGTCATACGCAGTCAAGATCTCTGGCCATGAAAGATGGCTAGAAGATAACTTACACCCTGGTTGGTATGCTTCATACCATAGGAGAACACTATTCCAAACACAGCATTCGCTACTGGAAACTCTGAGAAGATGTGCTTTGCCATCTCCTACTCTCCGCACACCTAACAGGAATACAGAAGGTCGTCCTCCTTATGCTTACTCCACTAAAGCAGAGTCGCCCCAGTGACCGAGATGCTACTGCGGAGTTGGAAGGGAAAGTTTTGAACTGGTATAGACCATCATTCCTTAACCCTTTCCCCCACATGTCCATCAGGCCAGGTCACATTTTGCAAGTGATCTGGGACAAGTACGTCGAGCAAAGCTCTCTGTCTTAGAGCTTCCAGAACCTGGTGGTTGTGAAATCTGAGAGGCAGACACCGCTACCACCCCGCCTTGAGCAAGTCCCAAAGGACAAAGAGGCTTTCCCATCTGGGGTGTCTCCAGCCTTCTCTTCCTCGAGGGAACACCCGCCAATCCTGCCCCCCACGACCTTCTGAACAGGCTTCCTCAGCCTCTAATGCAACCTGAGAAGGAATTGCTTCCCTCCAGCAAGAGGTCAGTTTAATTGCTTCCACAACATACCATGCCTTCTTTATCAGCACCTTGGAGGCACTGGCAACATTATTAGCTGCTTCCACCCTAAGCACCCTTCAGCTATCACCATCAAGGGTGTCCCCTAAGTGAACCGCCCCAATAAAGTGCTTGAAGGCCTTGAGCAGACGAGGTTCCATCTCTAGTCCCTAAGTTCCTCCCCAAAGGGGAATCGCCCAGATCCTTTTAATGGTCCACTCTCAACCCTCCAATCTACCCTTTCTGCCCGCCCAAGCTCTAAAGTAATCCTTCCAGTAGCCTGGTAGGTTCCTCATGCTTGGAATGGCCCCTTTATTGTGCCCCAGCTGAGACCAAGATCCTTATTCAAACTGTTCTTGCAATCCTTAGAGAAATAGTCCTCCAGTATTGGAACCAATGGATGGATTTTCCCTCCAGAGTGACCAATGCAAGCCATTTCAGTTGCAATGCTTGGATCATACTCCCGAAGTTAATCAGACTGATGCCCCCCTTCTTAACCTCCTGATACAAGTTAGAGAAACTGGTTTTAGACGCCTGCCCCCGCCAAATGAACTGGATGATTGAACTCTGTATTCTCCTGATGGAGGATGCCTGCGGTGGAACAAATCCAGCAATGTACCGTAGTCTGGAAAGAATGGAAAGTGTTCATGACAATAGCCTTGCCCTGATAAGGTAAGTTGAGCCATTGCCACATCCAAGCCGCTTTTTAAGGTCTGCTTCAAGTTTGAGCCAAATTTTATGCGGCGGCACCCGCCTAGGGATTGACACCCAAGGTACAGAAACTCCTCCCTGTTGCCATCCAGGGGATCGAGATCTTTGGTGCCACACCCAACGTCGCCATTCTACCAATGGACCAAGCCCTGGATTTTGACAGATTGACATTAGCGTTGCTTGCATTCTGGTACATCTTCAGAATGTTCATCAACACCTTCTCATCCTCCTCTGACGAAACATAAATCCACATATCATCTGCAAACATTTAATAAGAGTATTCCTCGCCGTTGATGGTAAGTTTCCTCCAGTCTGAGTTTCTGAGAGCCACTGAAAGGGTCTCTATTGCAAGGACAAACAACAAGGGAGATAGAGGGTCTCCCTGAAGCACGCCCTATACACCTTAAATGGGTGGGAGAGGTCCCCATTGATATTGACAACCAATGAGACCTTCTTATAAATCGCTTTAAGCAGTCTCAACAAATGCCCCTTGATTCCAACCCTACTTAACACTTCCCAAATAAACTCATGATTCACCCGATCATACGCCTTCTCTTGATCAAGAAACAGTAGCCACCCCCTCTGGCCATACAGTTTACTTTCCCACTCTTTTTTCAAGTGAAACAGCATCAAGTTGTCAGTAATTGAGCGTTCTGGGATAAACCCATTCTGCTCTTTCCCAACAACGTCTGCTACAACCCCCTTTAGTAATTTGGTCAGGATCTTCATTAAGATCTTATAATCAACGTTAAGCAGAGTCAAAGGCCATTAGTTTCCCATGAGGAAGGGATCATCCTTCTTATATAAAACCACCACCACACCCTTTTAAAATGCCCGCTCAATTATACCAGAGGCTTAGAGTTGATTGTAAAGCTCATCAAGCATCTCAGACATTTCTGCTTGAAATTGATTTAAGAGCTTCAAGATCAATCCATCTTCCCTGGGAGCCTTGCCATTCTTGTCTTTGTGGATGGCATCTGACACCTCCAATTTGTGGATCTTGCTACATAGTTGCAGCTGAGTCTCCTTTGGGTTGTACCCCAGTCCGCTTGAGAGTACTTTGGATGCCTCCAGGTTATTCTCAGAGGGGTCATAAAGGTCCTTATAGTAGGATTTGGCCACCTCAGCCATATGAGCTGCATCCTTCACCTCAACTCCCCCATCACAAAATGACAAGATCCTTGCTGAGGGTCTGAATGCCCTCCTGCCTTGCGGATTAGGGTCACATTGTTGTTAGAATCCTCATCCCATCTAGACTTCCTTTGTTTGAGGCGATCCACCATGAAGGCTCCCATCAATTTCGCATACAATTCGGTTTTGGCCATGTGGGCAGATTCCTCAATGACTGCAGCCTGCTTGTAGGTACTCTCTAAGCTCCTTTCCAAGGTTTCATACCTCAGACGCATGACCCCTTAGCTGCCTCCCAAAGAAATACACATACCATCTTGAGATCAGCCTTCATCCACAACCATTTTCCTGGTGCATCTGGCTTTCCCACAATCTGGCTTCTTCACCACCTCACCTTCTTCCTCATGATACCCTGAAGTGGACTCCACTTCAGGAGTTCAGGGTTCAGTCCCAGATCCCTTTCCCTGCAGAAGCAACCCAAGAATCACTGATCTGCAGTTTCAAGGGTCTGTGGTCTGAAGCGCCTGGATCATGATTCCAAAAAATCAACTTGCAGCGACTCAGGAGAGGCTGGGGCACTGACATAAGATCAATGCTGGAGAAATGATCCCCCTGGATGTGAGTCCACCCAGTCTCCCCCTCCTCACCACAGCCAGCTCTCAGCATATCCAGTAGGCCGAGGTTGATCATTAAACCAGCCAACTCGTGGGCTCCAGGATCAGAACTCTAGTTGCCTGAAGCCCCAACCCTGTCATCCATAAAGCAGACACAGTTCATGTCTCCCCCCAGCACTACTGACTCCCCAATACCTTCTTCCTGGATCCTCAGGCCAACCTTCTGGAAGAAGGACTTCCATTCAGATCAAGAATTGAGTGCGTAGATGCTGATAAACCAAATTGATTCCTCTCTAAACAGTGACATCACTGCCACTGCTCTTCCAGGAATCAATACCCTTTTATCCAACACCTTGGCCTTGTCCGCCCACCAGAACAATATACCACCCTTTGGCTTCTCCCCATCCCTCTTTCCCTCCCCTAAGGGTAAGTATGAGTTTGGTTGATCCACTAAGTGAGAGTAAAATGTTTGTTTTAGAGGAAACTGGAAAGCCCAGTCCTCTTCCACCCAGGTTTGACCTTAGTCTAAGTGAGGAAGCCGATATATATCCCATGTTTTTGCAATCAGAGTTTCGCCCACTGCCGCTGCTTGAGTCCATTCAGACACCACACGTTAGCAAATTCAACCTTGATCGCCATAGTTTGAAACCGAAGAGGCTTTAATGTCAGGATCTGGGGGGTTCCCATCCTCTTCCACCTCAGCTGGTTTAGTGGGACCACGTTTCTTCCTCCCCTTTCCAGTGCTATACTGGGCTGGGTGTGGAGGCTAATCGGTCACAACAGCCTCTGGAATCTTAACATTGCCAGGTTCCTTGATAAACCACTCCACTTTAGTTGGAAGCATTGGGTTAGAAGGCGTTGGCCCCCTATTGCTAGCAGGCAACACCTCCCTCCCCTCCGCCTCTTCCCCTACAGGCCTCGTGCGCTCTGTCCCTCCTACACTCTTAATGGTCGCCCACCTCTTACTCAATCAAGTGATTGGGAGAACCTCATCCGTTTGGGAAGCAGCCATCCCAAAAATGTCCTTTGCAGATTGGGACAAAGCGCCACTAGCTCGATTTGGAGTCTAATGGCTTCCCACGCCTTCTGTGGTCCACTTTGACTCCTTATTGACCTTCCTCGCACTTTTCAGCACTCCAGTCACTGCATCCGAAGTGACGCCAGCCGCCACCTCCTCCCTTGCTTTGTCCAACATCTCAGTTAGCTTCTCCAACGCCTTCTGGAGAACCAACTTCTCTTTCTCAGAGGGCGTCATTACTGGCACCACCGCGCTAGGCCTGCTAAACTTGGCCAAAACCGCAGGAGGTTGAACCTGAGGACATTAATCTATGACGTGCCCCTTCGCACAACGCAAAAAAGCACCTGTCCAACGGTACCATAGGGACACTCCAGGTCCCCACAGCGACTGAAAGAGGCAACTCCCCATATGATTTCGAATGTTCAACCTTCAACCCCAGTCCCCAGATCCTACGGTGAACTTTTCAAGCTACCGTCCTTCTGCTTCAAGTTCTATACCAGCTTGTAATCATTAAAAGAGACTACTCTGCCAAAGCCTTTCATCTGAGATATCATGGCCCCTCTAGTGATCACAGGTGGTATGTCCCTCAGAATTAACCTTCCAATCTTGGTGCCGATGTCAAGACATACGGCCTCCTCGTTCTTTGTGCTTAAACTGGCAGCCAAAACCTGTTCCTTTTGATGATTAGACTGGAGGTCATAAGTTTCAACCTAGGAGCCAAACGTTAAATATGGAGTGGGGCGATCCACACACCTCAATCACCCTGACCATGAGCATCTTCTTTGACCACCCAGTCTTCACTTCCATGGTGTGAAACCTCTTGAGGCTCTCCACCATGCTCGCCATCAGATTCTTGGAGGGGATGGAGTTCCTCACTTTAAAATCTTGGTTCTAAACCCAAATCCACTAGCAGCAGCCGCTGCAAAAGAGACCAAAGCCCCCTGTGCAGCAGAAGCCACCCCGCTGTTGATTTTTTAACAAAGTTGGTCTCTCCGGTTTGTTTTTGTGACAAAGTTTTCTCTCTGGGCTCTTTTTGTGCGGAACCAAAGCAGCCCTTTTGTATCAGTTCATCATTTTGGTATGTGATTGCTCTCACCTTTCGCTGCACCAGTTTAAGCCCAATTAAGCTACTGGCTGCTATCCAGGTTTCAGGCCAACCTAGAAAACCGCGGTGATTATTGTAGACAGGTGAGCCAAAGCCCAGCTAATCATGATTTCCCCACCCTTGTTGCTTAGACCTGCTTTTGCAGCACCCCGCCTCATATGGAAGTATTGTGACAGACAATATGCCCGACCCTTGCCTCCCCCTTCTTGCCCATATTCCCCCCCAAAGGAGAGTGGAAGCACCTGCAAGAACAGGTTGGGTTACAGTCATTAGCTTCCATCCCACTCCCCATCCAGGCCACTACAGGACCCTTCTAGGGCGCCTCTCTGGGTTCTGGTGGTGGCTACTCACCCATGTTTCACAAGCTTTCCTTGGTTACACCACGTGATGGCCCCAGCTTACCCTACCTAGCTCACAATAAAGCTTTCTCAACGCCACACGCCTTAAGGTCCCTCAGATTATATGGTATCACATTTTAAGTGTACCTATCAGATTCTGTAACAGTTACAATGTTCCTCAAGCCCCATTTCTCTACCTCTTGTAGAAGGGGGAGAGCTAATTGACTCTGGAGGCTCACTTATGACCCCTGGCCTATAGAAAGAGGGCTGGGAAGACCTCTCAGACTGGTGACCAATATCACTATTCACTGACCATAATCTTTTTACTAAACTCCTAGCTAATTGCATGAATATGAAGGTGGCACCCCGCCCCACCCCACTCATAATGTATTCATACCAGGGAGATCGGTGTGAAACAACTACAATAAGCTCTTTTCAACCCTGTCAGCCAACTCGCTCAAAACCTACAGCTTTGTGGCACTCCTCTATATAATAAAGTGTACAATTGAATGAAATGGAAATACCTCAACGCCTCCCCACCCCACCTCCATATCCCACCACAAACTTGGAGGTTGATCTTAGCATTCCACAACCAGCTTCACACCAAAGTACTGGCCCTAATGGAATTTTATTGCGGCAGCTTTGGTCAAATAAGGTCTCCACCAATGGTCCATTGAGCCTGATCCGGTTCAATATAGCCCTGGACCCCCTCCTGGCCCTATTCCAAGAACAAATCATGTGTATCCAGGTTCTCAGAAAAACTCCCCACCCACGTCATAGCCTTTTCTGATGACACAGTGGTGGCAGTTGGATGTAAAAAGTACCTAGTCCTAGACATTGACGCCATTGGTTGTTATTCCAAGGCGTTCAATGCATAAAGTCACACGTCAAAAACCACTAGAATATAAGTTAGTATCCCTCCTTTCCTCCCCTTTTAGCCTAAATCCCACCCGCAACACCTTCCTTCAGCTAGGTATCCTCCCACACGCCAATGGGTTGCAATCAAGGACAGCACGGATCATATACTGGAAGTGATAAATTACCATATAGATAGCTGGTACCACTGGCAAATCACACCATGGGGATGGCCCTATGGAAAAAGTGTTTTTGCTATCAAAGGTCATGTTCCTCGCTCACGTCTGCCCTTTTACAGACAGTTTTTACTTTAGGCTGAACGTGATACCCTGTTCCTGGATATGGAGATCCACCCACCCACCGCTCTGACAACAATTTCCTGATCATTCTACAAAGGTGGCCTGGGACTTTTGGACATGAGAACCCATTCCACTACAATACTCACCAGGATCCTAAAGCCCATCATCTGCTGGGACGTGACAGCATAGCTACAGTGGGCTCCATACCTACTCCAGTCACGAATAGACTCCCTGGGACTCCCTTGAGCATCACCAACAGCTGTTAGAAAAAGGCTTATAAACCATCCGGGCTAAAACCTCAAAGCTTCAGTAAACGTATACTAGAACTAGGCCCTCCTGATACTTAAGAGGGTAGGTGCATGAATGTAACACACTTTCCTTTACAAAAAGAGTGTTCCTGTTTCAGCCCTGCTGACAAACCCTAGTCAAAATAGAAGGGTTGATACCTCCCACCTCAACCCTCTTGAAGATCCCCAATATGTCCTCGCCACCTCAAACTTCTACTCCTGCCGTAGAATGCAATTTTAATACGCTCTGGTGATACATTAACCACACGATTCTCTCAGAAAAAATGTCAAATATGGTGTGATGAGTTCTATAGTCTCATATAGGACAGGAAATTAAATCAGTCCTACCTTACAGCACAAGAGCTGCCCACAATGCGTTGATACAGTCAACACCAACCTTCACCGCTTCTTTAACTGCCCCCATCGTCCCATTATGGACCAAACTCCACAAACTCTCTGAGCAGAACCCTATATTGGGAATCTGGTTCAGGACATTACGTTTAAACCACTTGCTCCCCAACTTCCCCAATCTCTAAGAATCCTGGCATTTGGTGTAGCAATATAAACGATCCATAACTTGTACCTCTGCACAGCTTTTGACTCTCACTTGTAGGCATTGTCCACATGTTTACTCATTTTCATGTGAACTTCAAGGTGCTTCTAAAAAATCTGTGCCACAAGCCAACAGCCAACAGATTTGTCCAATCTGATGCTTTCTCTAATGGATTACCCCATTTCTTGATCCAACTACATTTCCCTTTCCACACCTCAAGCTCTTAAAAGATCAGATGTAAATTTTTAAAAATTTGTAGATCACCCCTCAGGTTGGGCTCACCTAGTGCAAAGAAAATTATGGTGATGGGTATGGTAATGTTGACTCAATGGGAGATGGTACGTTAGAAGGAGCCAAAGTTGTTCATTTGATTGCGTTTGAGTATTTTATACACATATTGTTTTCAATTTCTTGGTAGGTTACTTCTGCTGCCGCTTCTTTTTCTTGAAAGCAGGTCAGTATGTATATGTCATCAGCATTCTGTTATTATTAGTTCGTCATAGAAATTGCTGAGTTCATTATAGAAGAGTTTTTTGTGTCCAGGTGGGTCAGTTGAGGTCAAATCAACAGAGGTAGATTATCCTTTTCTACTTCACACAATATTTTCCCTGATTGTGTGGAATCATCTGTACCACATCACTTGTCATTTAGTAGGGAATTGTGAGGCGAAGTGGCTCCATTGTTCACAAGGTGGCAGGTCATAAGGGAGATATCACATCTTTGGACATCATTCATTGTTCTCCCGTAAGACAGGAGAATTGGAGAGTAAATAATATTCTAATTGAGGAAAAGGTCGTAAAATTAGTGACTTGATGGTGATGACAGATGGTTTTCATCCCATGTTTGAGGGTCTGAACATAGCGGTCAGTTGTTGTGGATAGGGGACAATTTTATGGAGGGGTAAATCTATTTGAAGACTTTGGGGCATAGCATGGAAGAGCTCAAAATGCAATTTTACTACCAAGGTCAACGTAAACACCGACATCAGCCTCAGACAATATGCCAGCTCCCACTTACATGTGAGCCTCTGAAGTAACCAATCAGAAAATTTGGTAAGTTCTCGTTCCATTGGAAACTGATAGTCAGGAAATCATCCGTGCATTGACCCTTATTTTCCACTCCTTTAACTAGCCAAATATGGTTCTTTTGACCTCTTGGTATGTTACAGAGCTGTCTTTCAGATAACATGTAACTTTATTAGCGCTTCCAATATCTAGGGTAGAGATTAACAGTTTTTCCTTATGGTAGTCTAATGCTTTTCTGCAGCAAATTTAAAGCGCTTAAAAATATATCAATATTCACATTTTGATTAGATGGGGAAGCTTGTCTACATGAAAGCTCTCATCCTATCAGAGCTACGAGGTCTCAGAGGGCATGGGGCACCTCTCATTCAAAATATAGTTTGAGACAAGGCGAGGAGAGTACACAGGACAGTGGACAGAAATTTATTTGTCTTCAGTTTTGCATGAAATAGCTGTTTTCTCGGGCAACAATACAGCGACTACTTAGGATAAACTCTCTAGTGAGTTTATCTTCACCACAGAGCCTTTGCTGTATGTTATTTTGATTCTTGTTGCCTTCTTAGTTTGAGAAAAGTTCTTCTACAATCTTCTCATTTTACTCTTGTTGCAGTGAAAATTAAAAGTGTAACAGTTTTCTTGACTGTAGCCAGGGTTTGAGATGGGCTCAAAGTTAAGATTAGTGGAGGGGTTGATGAGGTGGAAATATAGGGTAAAATAGATTACTTTATTGAGTAAAAGGGTATCAATATTTATAGGGTGTGGGGACATGGTTGTCAGAAATCCTGATGGTCGCCTGGATGAGTTGAATATCCAGGTGTCAAATAATTTGAATTGTGTTAAAAGTTTTGAACCTAATCCTTGGAGTATTAGGCGAACTAATTTGGAAGTTCACCAATGCACTAACTTGAATTAAGTGCTACCTCCTAAGAGAAAACAACACACTTTTATAGAACTAAAGGGGTTGCCAAAGATCAGAAAATATTATTACGCCAATTAAGAGCTAGGAAATACTTTAAATTGACCAAAGTGAAAATAATTATAATCTAATTGATTGGATTAAATATATTAAACATTACTGCATGGATTAGACATTCATTCTGTTGACTAATCACCTGGATCTAAGTCATACTAGAGAAAAAAATTTTATGGGATTCTCATAGGTTACTTTTTTCATTTAGCTAAAACATATAATTATGATTATAAATGCGTCAATCAGGTTAAAATGCTTCATATTGAATAAGAATTTGGATTGAAATCAAAGTAGTAGATATTTGTCTCGCCCCCAAATTTATTGTACCTACATGTATATCAACAAGCCAAAGGGGGCATATCCAACTGCATCTTGGCTTATCAATACCCACATTGATGTCCAAGTAATGCAATGGGGTAAAGCTCCTGAAGCCTGACCACCCTTGTGAGCCTCTAATATAAAGTTAAAATCACTTTATGTAATAGTGTCGCATAACCATAGTCTTGACCCAGTTAAGGGCTATGGGTTTTTCCTTAAGGATAGGGTATACAAAAACAAATTTTTTAAATAAAGTATCATCTATCACATTCATCAAAACTATTAATACCAAGCCTGTTTGTGGTTTACTTTTTAGTCCCAATATATTTGGACAGCTTCTGAGTTTTAAAGTACTCTTGCAACTGTCATATTGTTGAAACCTACGGCAAAGCACCTGCAAGCAGCTCCTTGCCAGGATTTTAACAATAAAGTCAATGGAACCTCTATGGCCCCGTGTGATCATGATCTCTTACTTCCTTCCAGAATACTGCCTGGTTGACGCTCTCATTGTTCTGCGTCATCTTTGTTACTGCAACAAGTGAGCCGCGCCTTTTGAAATTCAGGAAATGGATATGCAGTTCCTGAAGGCATCTCCATTGATTCACAGGATCATGTTTCTTCCTGATAAAAAACTTATTTGTGCCTTCATAAACGGGTATTGATTGTGAGCGCTTGGAAGTCAACTTATTGAGGCTTGATTCAAGAGTAGAGATCTTGTCTCACTCATTATCGCAAATCCTGACAACACCCCCTGAAGATCATGTCAGAAGGGGGAATAGGGCCCTAAAATCAGCCATGTACACGGTTTACCAATATCCTCTGATTGACATTGGCAATGGAGTATTCAGAGCTCACCTTATAAATGACCTTGCAGGTCCAGACCAAAGAACGTCAGGCTTATTGCGTCAACCTCCAGGTTGATGGTGATTAAAGAGAACTTGGTCACCTTATTAAAAATTTGGTAAAAAGGGTTGGCTGGCATTAAATTTGGACGTCTTACTTTTTTGATGATGACAATTTCTTGAGTGGCCAAGGCTTGAAGCCAGATAATCTCATCATCTAAGGCTTTATGATATAATTGGAGATCTCAGGCGTGGAGGTATTGAGTAGGGCTAGATGCTACTTGGTAGTCAAAGGGTATGTTTATAAAGAGTTATAAAGGGTGACATCTTGATTATTCAATGATAGTTTATACAATAATTAAGCAAAACATTGGGTAGATAGCGGTTCCAGTACATAGGGTTGGAGGCAGCCATCTTTTTTTTAGTACTAGATGCGGAGGCAGCCATTTTTCACAAAATAGAAACAAGAGTTTTATTAGAACGTTCCGCCACCCTATTAGAGGAGAGATCATAGGGCTGGTAAAACTTTCGTTAGTTCCAAAAAGTAAAGTTTTTTGAATACCTGTGAGGCAAAATTTTTGCCCATTGTTTGAAAGTAAAGTTCGTGGGTATTTATGCCGGGTGAAAATGGATAGAATAATGGATAGGTTTATGGCTTTTGCTGTGGCAGTGGGAACAGAAATTGCTTTAAATACATTTAGTCATATGTTCCACAGCTAATAGTATATGTTTATGGCTGTGTAGCCCGATGGTCTGAGGTCCCACTTATCAATGCTGATGAGGTTAAAGGGGCAAGCCAGAGCCACAACTGAATGTTGATACCAGGTCTAGTCCAACCTTGGAAATGACAAGTCATACAAGGCTTTAGAACTTTTTAGATTGTCTAAGTCATCTTATCTCAATAACACCGCATCTTTAGACATTCATAAGTTTTTTACAATATCCTCTGTCTCACTGTCATGTGTCCTTCAAGAATACCATTATTTTGGCAAGAAGGGCAGGTACAAGGGAGCCATTTCTTGTTGAATATTATTATACAGCATTCTTTCTTTAGTTTGAGTGTCTTGGGTCATCTTTCATAGTTCAGGTTGGATCTTTGAGTTTTTTAATTCCCATAGCTCAGGACAGCCAATAAGATCATATAGTCAGTCTTTAGTTTCCAAGGTGTCCTATACCAGCATCCTTGAGACCATTGGCATTCTGATGAATCCCTTATACGCGATGGACAATAGTAAAATTGTAGTTTTTCAGCCTTAGTGCCCATCTAGCTAGCCAACCATATTGGTACTTCATCTGATGCAGCCATCAGAGAGATTAATGGTCTGTGATGATTGCAAAATTAGTTCTTTATAAGTAGGGACCAAAGGCTTGATCAATAATACATAGCCAGGTACCTGCACACAGTAATGATATAATTTTTTATTCTACCTTGATTAGGGTATTGCTAAAGTAAACCACTGGGTGGTCGACCTGATCTTCATAATGCTGAGTTAGTATGGCCCTGACCGCGATGTCACTAGTGTCAGTGAATAGCAAAAAATGCCAGTTAGAATGTGGATGAACTAAAACAGGTTTAGTACAGATAGCGGTCCACAACACATTAAAAGCCTGCTCCTGTTCAAGCTGTCACTCAAAAGGTACGTTTTTTGTAGAAAGTAAAGCAGGAGGTCAGCTAAGTCAGCAAACTGAGGTATCAATTGACGATAATAACAATCATGCCAAGGAATACTTGAATATCCCCCAAGTTTTAAGGGCGTGAAATCTTATTAAGGTCAGCAACTTTATCCAAAATAGGCTGAATTCCAGATTTTAAGACCTTGTGTCTTAGGAAATCCATTTCAGATTGAAATGCAATAAAAAGGCTTAAGATTTATCAAGGCCTTTCTGATACTTATAAACTTCCCAGAGATGTTCCACGTGGCCGTTGGAAGTTTTCAAGATGATAGTGATATCATTGAGTTATAAGAGAAAACAAGATAGCTATAAACCCCCAGGAACCCATCCATGGCGCGTTGGAAGTTGGCGGGCGCGTTTCAAAGGCCCTGAGGTATCTTAGTTGGCTCTAATAGTCCCTCATTGGCTATGAGCATGAATTTGGATTAATCTTCAGGTGCTAGCTCTATTTGCAAGTAACCGCTAGTGAGATTCATAGCAGAAAAATATTATGAACAAGCAATTAAGCGGAGAGAGTTGTCAACTCAGGGCAAGGGTAACTGTCCTTCTTGGTGATGGACTTAAGTCTTTGATGGTCCATGACTACATGATGACTGACATCCTTATCCTAAACTACCAAGAGAGGGGAGTCCCAAGGGCTACTGGAATGAACCAATTGTCCGGCTTTAAGTGGCTTTTTGAGCTCAACAGCTATTTGTGCCTCTTCAACCTTACTCTTCTGGTAGGGATAAGATAAAATGGGTTGAGCGTCCCCAGTATCAATGTGATTTAATACGTCACTTATTTTTTAAAATTGTAGGTAGAGGTTAAGAAGATGTCTGAGTATTCTTCCAGTAATTTCTTAGATTGATTCTATTGTTATTCGGTGAGCTCTTTCCCAAAGAAGTGTCAACTAGAGCTACCAACAGTGGGGTTTCTAAATCAAAAATCCTTTAAATTTCTAAAGCTATAAACGTCATTGATAGTTTCTACATGAAGGAGGTGAACATAAGAGGCGGGAGTATTGGTCTCACTGTCCTAGATTTGCCAGTGAGGTTAGCCAACAGCACCAATATGGATCCAGAATAAGCAGAATCTAAAATTTTTGATAGGTCAGGACCTCCTTGACGGATGGATTATTCATGCCTCGTATTTCCAGCAATTGTCCCAAGGGAATATTGATATGTAACCAGGTATTGATAATGACCTGGTACTTTGTTGGTATAGAAGTCGGCTTAGGCAAATCATAGGCATGCCCTCTTGACCATATACTGAAGGGATATTTGTACTGGAGAACCTCTTATGTGAAGTTTGAGCTCATCAATTCAACCTTTGCTTTCCAACAGGCAATCCCAAGAATTAACCTCCGTCACGGATCCACAGGAATTCTCAGAAACAAAATTTACTCTGTATCTAAAAAGGGATAAGAATTCTATATTTTAGTGCATGACGGAGGAATAGTCATAAAGAAACTTAGTCTAAAGGTTAAGGTCATAAATCTGGTTGTCTAATGCAATGGCTGAGATGTTCATTGAAAGCTTTTCAAAGCAAAGGGGCAGCGAGGAATAGGTACAATGGACTGAATGCATTGTGGTCCATCTGTGCCATATTCCATGTAATGTGTCAAATTTGGAGCAACTTTGATGCGCTTCTTAAAATTAGATGAAATCACATTCATGGTGGAACCACTGTTGACAATGGCATTGACAGAGATTTTATAAACGTGGATGGTAACGTGTGTAACAAAACTCCCAAAATGAGGGGTAGAGTGAGGAACATATGTGATTAAATAAGAATAGTAAGCAGTATTGGGTTATTTAGTATTAATGTGTACCAAATCAATAATCTGGTATGGAAACATTAGACTCATTGGAGGTTGCTAAACATTCTTGAGACGGTACAAGAATGTCAGCATGAAGTGCCTCGTCCTTCATGTTGACTTCCCTTTTTTCACCTAATTAGCAAGTCTATTCTGACAAGTCTTGGCTCTCTGATGGACCAATATGGTAGGGTGCATTGAAGTCTGAGTTTTTTCTGGTTCACAACAATGTGTACTTGACGGCCCAGAGAGGGGGAAGCAGAGGACTTGGGTTGCAGGATAAAGCAGAAATTTTATTAAGTGCTTCCTTGATTTAACAGATAAAGGTGTTATTCTTCTGGTCAATCATGTATATTTAGACCCCATAATAGGATTACGATGCGAGAGGATTACAGTTACTGTTACCCAAAAATAATATAATTAATGGTTACCAAGGGTTGTGATTAGTCATAGAATCAGCTGGCAAAATCCACTGGACTCTAACTTTAACCCAAATGGCCATGAACGCCTGCTTCTGATCAGCCAAGATCTAGTTGCTTCCAAACTCCTGGATTAGGGATGTACAACTTTTTAAAAAACAAGACATTTCTTAAAATAGTGAATCATAATTTCCTAAGTAGTAATAATCAGGAAGAAGTAAGTGCTTCAACTTTTGATAGTCAATGTCTCCTCCATCAAGCTCTTATAAGCGTACAAGAAGGAGGCAGTACTTTTCTGTCATGGAGTGAATTTCTCCTTAACTAGGCTTAAAGTTAGTCACATTAGGAGTGGAAGATTTTTGACATCATGAAACGGTGCAGTCTTAGAAATAGCTAGTTTTCTCTTAGTTTCAAGGGGCTTGTAGGTGAAATTGTCATCTTAACCCTTCTAGATCCTCCTGAACATCATCTTAAGTTTCAGTCCAGAGAGGTAATTCAGGCTTTAAACGTAACATTCTCATTAAGAGCTTAATCTCAGTACGTTGGAGAAGCAGATGACTCTCAACGTTACTTGAGCGAGATTCAAACCCGTGGCAGGCTTGTTTGATCTGGATGATGTGGTTATTGGTGAGCTCGGAAAATGCACTGAAATTATCTATCTCATCAGACAAGGCATCAATAAAGACTCTGGGAACAATAGGGACTCAATCCACTTGGTGCTTGCATCCTTAAGCTACATTTCATATTTAATCCTGTAAAGCAGAAAGTGCCCTTAGAACGTCTTATATCCAGGAGTCAATAGGATATTCAGGAGTAGACACCATGGTACCAGAAGGTCCTTATGGTCCACAGGGACCTTAAAGCCCTTCTGGCCTTCTGGTCTCTGAGTTTCTTTGGGCCCTTCACTTCCAGAGGCAATATCACGAAAGGCTAACTCCTGGTAGCATTGCTATAGCGTCAGTACAAGATTGCAATATGGTTGAGGTGTGGTTCCAGGAAGCCTCGAGGTTCTGCATGTTTTGAAAAAGCTGGTCCTCAAAGTAAACCAAAAAGAGTCCGCTATCCAACACAGCGATTTGATTCTGAGCCTAGTTGACTAACTGACAGTTATCAACAATGGCTTCCCAATTGTCTTGAATGAAGGAGGAGGTCATGCTATAAAAGTTGACAATACTTGAGTGTAGGGTATGAGTAAGCTCTAGTTGTCATGATACTTCATGGTGATGCGACCTGACTAATTTTAGGAGGTGGTGTGTGGTTGGATGGACGAAGCTTTAACGATAGCGTTCAGTACCCAAAGCCAATTTTACTAATGTTAGTTGAGCAAAGGTATAGTAATCTCTCATTATAAAAGGCTCTGAAGAGGTGCGGGAGTAACTAGGGCATCCTCCAACATAGTAGATGATTTTCATTAATTGTTGAATATATTCGTTGAGGTTCTCATATTGGAGTTGATACTGATCAATGTCAACAGATGGTAGGTAAACTGGAAGGTGGCCCTAAATTCTAGGCTTTCAGGCTGGATAGGAGGTATTACATACTTAGAGGTGTTAATCCATTGAGCTACGCGTCTCAACCAATCAGCAGATTGGTTTTCTTGACTTCTATTATTCTCCATTTTTCTTGATAGGCGTTTTCACTAGGACAGCTCGGAGCCCCCTGTAGTGAGCACCACTTCTCTTGGCGTAACAGTTCTCTTGGCTGTAGCTAAGTTCAAAAAGGGGACAAAGCTGCAAACTAGTAGAGAGGTCAATGAATATGTAACGATGGAGCGAAATATACTACTTTATTGAGTTTGAAGGCGTTATTATTTATAACATATACAGGGAATGGTGCCTAGGGAACTCCATGGCCCTTTACAATCAGAATCTTTCACAGTCTTCCAAATCGACCACATGGTCATCGCCTTATTGTTCTGCGTCGTCCTCATGACCACAATAGTGGGGGTCACGCTTCTTGAGGTTCAGTAAAAAAGATAAATTTCTTGAAAGCATCTCCATTGATTCTCATTGGTGTGATGTTTCTTGATTGAAACTCTAATTGGTGCCTTCAGGGAAAGGGTTTGATTGTGATGGCTCAAGAGTCAACTTATTGAGGCTCAGTTCAGGAGTAGGGATTTTGATGGCGCATTGTCTCAAATCACAACAAAAACCAAATTCTTTTTGCAACTGGCGGCGTCTGTTGCTTCCTTACCTTCATTTTTGGGAGAACGCAAGGGTCAAAAGGGGCTTGCGCTAGATAGATCAATTGAATGTTTCAGATATTTGGCTGCAAACATTTTTAATAGAAAACTAGGCTTTATGAGAGTGGGATTTATAGGGGTAGCAGTTACCACTATAAAACTACTCCTAAAAAGTCTGAATCCCTTTTACAATTGGCAACTTCTGTTGCTTTTGTGCCCTCCTTTCTGGGAGAATGCGAGGGTTGGCTGGGGCCTAAGGCTGACATACTTACTAAATGGTTCAGCTATTTAGTCATGTAGTTTCACTGACTGCCACCCCTATAAATCCCACTCTCATAAAGCCTAGTTTTCTATTAAAAATGGCAGCACCCTCCAGTGCTATACTTTCACTTTCAGGGAAATTTTAGTGTTGGTGGGGTCTAGTTTTGCGTTTTATTAAATTTACATCATTTTAAATGGGTCTTTCTGGAACTTCATCCCCTAGAATGATGCATACCCTCAGCAGAAGGGAGTATCATCATATTAGTGATGGATAGCGAGTCATAAATGGATATTGTGTCAGGTATGGTGCCTCTGCAGCCCAAAAACGCCAATTTTAATGGGAATATATATATGTCTCCTTTTTAATTTCTAGTGGAGGCATCCTGAAGCAATATTGTTATACCATATCACCCCTGAGAATCCTATGCTGACCCTTATCATAGTTTGCTGAACTCAGGAGCTGAAAAACTTTTATTAAAAGAGTATGGTGACAGTTTTTTTGCAGAAATGAAACTGGGTATGTCCCATCAGTCATCAGAGTGGCAAAATATCCTACTCCCTTATTTGATAATAAGACATAGATCAGGGACATTATTATGCCTGAAGTTGATCCAACCTTGGGTTTGGCAGCATTAACTGCATTTAATATTGAATGCGCTGGATATTTTTTTGCTTTAAGCTACTCTTTCGTCTCCTTTAAGGAAGTTTAGGATAACAATTTTAGTGAATAAAGGACTCAGAGAACTTCATTTTTCTGGACCTAACTGACTATCTTAGGATACGCTACCTACCTGGTGGTATGGTTTGGGCAGGGGCCTCCCAGGGTTACCCACCTTGAAGGTTCAGGGTTTTGTTGATTATCAAGTTAGTATGTTACACTTGGATAACCATTTCTTGGCAGTCAAACTCTTTCTGTACCCAATTATCTTGGGGCTGTTGGTGGCGAAAATTTGATGTCAAAACCATTCTGAAGGCCAATACCTTAACTTTGTCCTTTGGGAGTAGTCATGTATTAATAATTTGATGTCAGACGCTAGAACACTGAGCGACTTGTCACAGTGTCCAATGTACATAAGCCTAGTCTTGCGCCTCTGCTGAAGCCCAATCCTAAAGCAGCCCTATCACCCTGTTTAGAGGGGCTAGAGTCTTCATTTGAAACTTTAGCAAATGTCTTAGCAGATCACTTGTAATTTGCTTGTGAATTTAAGCTATAGTTGACCTGATTTGCATCTCCCCTTTTACCATTTGACTCTTCGTGTGAGGCAGCATTTGATGTTTGTGTTATGAGCAACTTGCTAAGAGAGCCATTTTTCAGCGTACCTCTCGCATGCTCATCATTACTCTTTGTGTAAAAGGCGGATGGTACATTATATCTTTTCATAGATCATGGTAACTTTAATAATGTGACCATACCCAATTTGCTTCCATTTCCTTTGGAAGCTCAAATTGACAGCTATGTGGAGAAGGCCAGAGTCTTCTCCAAGATGGATTTCTTGAACGCCTTTAACCAGATTTGCGTCAAAAAAAGGCAGGAATGGCTCACTGCATTATGTACCAGGAAAGGGGTTCTTTCCAATAACAGATCATGCTTTTTGAGCTCAGGAATGCGCCTGTAATCACCAACGGCATATTGATCTGGTCTTGGGGGGAAAGCTAAGCGTATGCGCTGTAGCCTACATGGATGACATTCTGGGTTTTCCCCAGATAAAGAGTCCTTTAAGTTACACTTGCAGCAAGTGGTTGAGCATTCGAGGATAACAAACCTGACGCTGAAAATCAGTAAATGTGAGTTTTTAAGTCTCAGGTCACTTATTTGGGCAACATCGTTTTTGACAAGGGCCACATGGTCACTCCAGACAAGGAGAAAGCAATCTGCGATTGGCTACCATACCTCAGTTAAAGAATTGAGAAGCTTTTGGAGAATTGCGCCTTCTTCACTAAATTCATGACAAGTCTTTATAAGATGGCGACGCCTTTGCATAAGGCTAGTGGGGCCAAAAATTCTTCAAAGGTCCTCTGCGTAAGAGGATGTCTTCCAAGAGGTGAAGTGCACTTTGATTTCTAAATCAGTTCTTCACCACATGGACTATGATAGAGATTTTATAGTGGCTAGTGATGCTTCCAACTTTGCAGTATATTATGCTCTCTTAAAAGTGGGTGAAGATGGAGTCAGGCATCCTATGGGAAACTTTTCTAACAAATGTCCTTAACTGAGTGAATTAAGCTGCTTATGACAAGCAACCATTGGCTGTAGTGGAAGAACTGACCTACTGGCACCATCATCTACATTGTTCTTCCCGACTATTCCAAGTTTGCACAGATCATAGTGGCCTTTTGTATTACTAGGCTCCTCATGTCCCGACCACATGGATAACTTGAGGCATTAGACTCTTTCCCAATTTTGGTGTCTTTTATGAGTTTAAAAAGAACAAGTGAAATTGTTTGACTGACGCTCTGAGTTGAAACCATTCATTATCTTTTGATCTCAAAGAGTGTGAGTTTCACAACACCCACTGGGTAATTCATTAAGTAAGATTGTGTCCAGGAGACCCTCCACCATTACATGCATTCCGGTTTTTGCTTCCCTGAAGAACCTTTATTAGTATGGTTTGTTTGATAAGATTGTCTCTTTTCAGTCCCTATCAGCATAGTATAATATGGCTCTCGCCAAGTATAAAATCAGGAGGTTATAATCAAATGTTATTTTGTAAAGGATGTGATGTTATGGTTCCAGGGACACTATTTCGGTTCCTGCAGGACCATTACGCCTAAATATGATTAAAGAGCATCACAATAAGATAATTGTAGGGCACTCTAGGAAAATGAAAACTCTGGAGATTATTTGCTGTACATACAACTAAAAGGGAGTTTCTGATCAGGTTGTAAGGTATACCAAGGATGCCTTGTTTGCATTGAGATGAAACCAAATTGTTTAAACTCTTTTAGGGTTGTTGGTACCAGTCCAGAAGTAAGAGGGACCTTGGACTTCCCTCTCAGTTGGTTTTATTTTGAAACTACCCCCTCTCTGAGGGTTATGATGCTATCATGGTAGTGGTAGATTAGTTTACCAAGTTTACCCATTTCATTCCATATCACAGCACAATGACGGCGGCTCATATGGCCAAGATGTTTGTTTCTCACATCTTTTTCTTGGGGGTGCCCCAGGAGATCATTAATGACCGCGAGCCCCATTTCACATCTGTATTCTGAGAGTAGTTGTTCAAGACTCTTCAAATTTCCCATGCCATTCAACTACCTACCGCCCTCAATCTGATGGGCAACAGAACGAGTAAATCAATGCTTGGAACAATTTCTATGGTTCTAAATGCAGCGGACTACTCAGATTGTGCCCCACATCTTCCTTTGGCACAGTTTAGTTATAAGAACTCCCTTCGCTTCTCAATTTGGGTGTTCTCCATTCTTTTCCAACTATGGTTACAATCTTTCCTTTAACACGGAGCCCAGCTGTGGGTTCAAGGTGGAAGCTTTTCAGGATTATCCAAGTTCATCAAGAAAGTATGCAAGGAGGTAAACACTAATTTGGACGCAGCTATGAAGACCTACAAGGAGAATGAAGATGGGAAGAGAAGGGAGTTTCATAGTATAAGGTTGGGGAACTGGTGATGCTGGATGACAGGAATATTAATATCAAACACTATACAAGAAACTGAAACTGAAGAGGATAGGACCCTAACGTATTGTCAGGATGGTGGGCCATGCCTCATACCATTGGAGCTTATAGAGAAGTTCTGATTTTTTAACTTTTTGTAAAAGTAAATGACTTGGTTTGAAGGGTTTCCTCCAGAGACACCGGAATCCTAACTTGTGGATAAGAAAAAAATGAAGGTGTATAGGATTGTGATCACTTGTCAGGGAAAAGAAGGCTTGAGTACCTGGTATCTTGAAAAGTGTTGATGTCGCTGAGAAAAGCAGGGTTCTAGCTCATAATTGCGC